>CM030852.1:4554933-4559933 GCA_018105865.1 Metaphire vulgaris
CAGAAACAAAGACAGAGACAGAGAAACAGAGACAGAGAAACAGAGACAGGCAGATACAGAGAGAGAGAAAGAGAGAGAGACATAGACAGAGACAGAGAAACAGAGACAGAGACAGAGAAAGACAGGCAGATACAGAAAGAGAGACAGACAGACAGACAGACAGAGACAGAGGCGGAGACAGAGACAGGCGCAGAAAGAGTGACAGAGAGACAGAGAAAGAGAGAGACAGAGAGAAAGGCAGAGGACTGTGTATACGCATCTGTGTTAATCACGACACTGTTCCGTATTGATCATACGGCACCACACTGGAGACGCTGGTATTATGCGGGTCCAAAGGAGAAAGGACACAATGGCTTTGGGAGCATTCGTCGTCAGCAGAGCGAGCGTCTTTCTCAAAGGAGTGGACACCCCGAGGCTCGCTTCAACTGCGTCCCTAAGCACACCGCGCTCGTCACTTTAGCCGGACGTCTATTAAGATTCGTTCCGAATAATTACTATGAGACGGGGGGGGGCAGAGAGGCAGGGGCAGGGGGTACGGATGCTTCCCGAGCGATCAGGTGGGAGGGGGAGCCAAAATCGGGTTTTAGGGTAGCAAAAATGGTACCGAGTCTCCGACAGTAACTATGCAGACATAATAATCTACACTGTAAACTCATGAGCTTAGTCTGAGGCTGAAGCTAGGGTGGCCTATAAAAAGAATAAATGGAGAAAAGTAACTCTGCGTACCGGTGGCGGTTCCAGAAATTCTTGGTGTGGGGGATGAAAAAATTTATAGGAAGTTGGTGTTGGAGATGCAAAGTGAAGAAGAAAAAACAAAAGAAAAGAGAGAAAGGTCATCGTTTGCCCACTAAATGTTAATAAACCTTGCAAAGAAAAAGGTCGACAAGCTAAAAAAAAGAAGGCAATTCGCAGTATTTTTCACTAAATTAAAAAAACTCACAGGAAAATAGGTTGACAAGCGAAAAAGGTCATCCGGAACCCCGGTGGGGGAATGCATCCCATGAGAACGTCATAGACCAGTTCTCATCAGTAAGTGAGTAAGAGCAAGAAAAGTATATCTATAGTTTTTATTTCTTGTCATTAGAACGTCATGAATTCTTTTCTAAAGATTTTTCAACCTGCTAATTTAATCTTTCCCTGGGTTGCTACGCCCGTGACTTACGCAAATAACGACGGGGAACTGCCACCATAATTACAGAACCGCACCCCCGCCCACCCCCACCCCACCATCATTCCACCTCCTACCAAAGCGTCGATTTATGCCTGAACTCCTCGAGCCACGGAAGTGTCGCCTGAAGTCATCGATAAAACCCAAAGCGACTGAAGGAAACGAGGAACTATAAACCAGGAATACTACCCCCGTCCCGCCTTCCACGCCCCCACCAGAATCACCCATTGAGTGGGCTACTGACGCACTTAGGAAATATACAGCGCGTCTCTGTGAGGTGCTGTCTCTTAAGACCAATGAGCGCGTAATTAATCAGGTCCCTCTGACCATCCTGTGTTGCCATTCTAACCTTTGAAAAGGTTAGAATGATCACCATTGATCACATCAATCAGAAATCGATATATATATTATATGGGAACAAGAACTAGATGCAATCGAGGCTGAGTGAACGAACGAGAGAATGAATGAATGAGTGAATGAATGAGTGAATGAACTAATGAAATGAATGAATGAGTGAATGAATGAATGAAATGAAGGAATGAATGAAATGAATGAACGAATGAAATGAATGAATGAATGAATGAGTTAATGAATGAGCGAATGAATGAATGAATGAAATGAATGAACGAATGAAATGAATGAGTGAATGAATGAGTGAATGAGTGAATGAATGAATGAATGAGTGAATGAATGAATGAAATGAAGGACTGAATGAAATGAAGGACTGAATGAAATGAATGAACGAATGAAATGAATAAATGAATGAATGAGTGAATTAATGAAATGAAGGAATTAATGAAATGAATGAACGAATGAAATGAATGAATGAATGAAGTGAATTAATGAAATGAAGGAATTAATGAAATGAATGAACGAATGAAATGAATGAATGAGTGAGTGAATGAAGGAACGAAGGAAAGAATTAAGTGCATGTCAGACTTTTGAAAGGGCGATGACTTTTTATATAAAAATCCGTGAAGGCCGGTGGGCCGGATTAAACTCACTGGCGGGTCGGAAGTGGCCCGCGAGCCGTAGGTTGCTGACCCCTGACATAAAAGACATCGACCATCATATTGTGCGTTGAACATTGACATTAAGTAGCGGATAAAGACCAAAGCAGGGATCTAAATCAATGCTGTGGTCTAGATCCTCTACATTGCTTAGATCTTTTTTTCAATCAATCAACCAATTTATTGTTTCCAACTCATAAACAAGTATGCTATAATTCCAGTACCGTATCAAGATTACAGATAAATTGCTTAACTAAAACTGAGCAATATATGCTTGGGGAAAAAGTTACAGAGAATACAGGAATTCATGACATAATTTAATACTAATCTAATCCCAGTCGATCCAAAAGATGCGATAAGAAAGACTGCGTTCTGAATTATTAAGAATAAAGAAAAAGATAACAGATAAGAGAGTAGCTGCGTATTATGCTCTGCTTCAGAACAACTCAGAGAATAATTAATCAAATAAAACAGTATTTCTAGAACTGCAGCTGCCTGCATCTTATGTCTTCAGTCAACTCCCAAAAATTCCATTTGGCAAAGGGGTGAGGGTAGGCCTATAGGCACCCGACGGTCTTGACAGGCCCCCAGTAACGGTTGAAAATGTCGGTTTTAATATGATCTCCCTCCCAGGCTCCCACTGAAGTTCCAGAAATTCTTGGAGTCAGTGTAGTGACTGCCAAAGGCATTCGTCATGTCCACGAGTGGGTTTAGACCGCAAAGAAACAACTGGAACAATCAAGTTATAATTGAAATGCACAAAAACAGACATCGTGCAAGAACTCTCAACCGTGTGACGATTTACTTCGATGATGACGACGACGACGACGACGACGACGAAGATGAGGATGATGATTATGACGACGACGCTTATGTTGATGACATTGGCGCTGATGACGTTGATGATGACACTATTGTTGATGATGACATTATTGTTGATGATGATGATGATGACGTTGATGATGATGGATGATGATGATGGTGATAACGTTGCTGATGACACTATTATTATTATTATTATTATTATTATTATTATTATTATTATTATTATTATTATTATTATTATTATTATTATTATTATTATTATTTATTATTATTATTATTGTCATGATGATGATGATGATGATGATGATGATGATGATGATGATGATGATGATGATGATGATGATGATGATGATGATGATGATGATGATGGTGATGCACTTTCCAAACGTCAGTTCTAGCGCACAAAGGCATCAGTCGATGGCACCGCTAATCCATCTATATCCTCCTGTCTTCGCCAGAGTATGACAGGCAGGAAGTAAGAAAATACTAGGAGAGACAAACACAGAGATCCATGATCGATGGGTCACGTGACCAGCAGAGCAGACCTTCAGTGTTTGTTCTAGCCACCTTGACATTGGAGGGGGGATTTTGAAATGTTTGGGGGGACAAGGTCTCAGTCTCCACACTTTTTTTGGGAGGGGGATGGGGAAATTTCCATCCCCAGCCAACATATAAATTGTGTGTGTTTTGGGGGATTTTAAAACTTTGAGGGGGAAATTCCCCCTTAGAGAAGGCCTAGAATAAACACTGGCAGACCTTCACCTTGGCGTTCCATTAAAACTGACGTCACGCAGCCCAGCCACATAGATAAGAACCAACGAAAAGAGACGCGTGTAATAAATATAATAAATCACCAACTAGCGATAAGATATGTTACATTGATCAGACGTAATCTATATGTCGAGAAACGTTCTCGAAAGTTATAGCACAAGTCCACTGTGTTCCATCTGTCTAATCTAATCTCAACACTTCTATGGCGCCACTTCGTACTGCACAGGATCATCAACCGACGGCACACCAAATCCAAATCATTAAAGATCCAGGTCAAATCCTGGGGTCTGGGGGTGGAGAGGGCGGGGACGGGGTTGAGTGGTTAGGAGGTTAACTCTCAACTGTGGGTGGGGTCAAAACGTTTTGGGTTTTTAGCTGAACCGTTCCTCTCCTACAAGAGGTTTTAAAAACTTTTGGGGTGGGGTCGCTTGCTACCGCATGGCTTTTTGAAAGCCAGCACCTTGATAAACCTACGAAAGAGCTCTTTACTGTAATCGTTGATGTTATTTATATGTAAAAAAATCCGAGAATAAATTTGACCGAAAACTGGTCTTACTTGAGTTCAAAGTTATATCCAATGGCGGTTCCACGTGGGGGATGAGTGCGGATGAATCCTCCACCGGACTTTCGGACTTTTTTTCGCTTGTGAAACGTAGTTTTTTTGGTAAAAGTCTAGTAAAACTACGGGGAAAAACTGCGGATGACCTTTTTTGTTTGCCCACCTATTTTTCGGTAAAAGTGTACTAAAATTAGGGGAAATTTTTTAGTTGTCAGCCTTTTTCGGCAAAGTTTATTGATTTTTCCCATCTATTTTCACCCTCACCCCCACCAACTTCCTATGAATTCATTTCATCCTCCCCACCACCAAGAAATCCTGGAACCGCCACTGGTGATATCCATATCATTGGCGTAGCCACGGGGGTGGGGGACACGAGGGGCCCGACCCTCCCCATTCCCTGGGACCCGTCGTGGAATTTGTACAAGACCGCTGAGTAGTTGGGAGGGGGTAGGGTAGCATGATAAGAAGAATTAACGAACGAAAGAAGCTAAAAACGCTAGAACTTGATAAGACGATATTTTATCTGTTTTGGTCGTCAACATTTCCATTGGAAAACCTTAAAATGTCGATTTGCTGTCCCGCCCCTATTCCGGAATTCCATTTACCGGACAAAATAACAAGAAATAGGCGCTACAATCATCTCATTCATGGAATATATTAGATAAGA
>CM030852.1:4562433-4624933 GCA_018105865.1 Metaphire vulgaris
ATTATTATTATTATTATTATTATTATTATTATTATTATTATTATTATTATTATTATTATTATTATTATTATTATTATTATCATCATCATCATCATCATCATCATCGTCGTCGTCGTCGTCATCATCATCATCATCATCATCATAATAATCATCTTCCTCATGAATCATATTTACAAAATTAAATTAATTATTAGAACATAAAGGCAGTCAAATGATGATGATCGCGCGTAAGTCTTGGCAAACACAAAACAGTAATGTAATGCAAGACAGTGTAAGACAATACAATGTAATCAATGAACGTAACGTAAGACAACGTAAGACAATACAATGTAATCAATGAACGTAACATAAGACAGCGTAAGACAATATACAATGTAATATCAATGTAGCAGCACCTTTTGCCGATGACGGATAGCATCATCTTCTGCTTCTCCTGCTTCTCCTCCTTCTTTCTTCCTTCCTCCGGACACCAGCTGGACCGTCGCCACTGCTTCTTGATCTGATCGAGTCCCTCGTCCAAGAGGTCCCCGTCCTGGTTCTGACCGAAGTCCGGCGCCGAACTGTCGACGGACACATCGTTGATGCAGATCGTGATCCCGACGTCCGGAATTCCGGACTGCTGCTGCTGCTGCTGACCGGAAACGATACGAGATGATGACGTCAGAGCAACGTCCCGCGACGACGTCGACACGGCGTTCTGAGATGACGTCAACATGACGTTTTTAGATGACGTCGACACGGCGTTCTGAGATGACGTCAACATGACGTTTTTAGATGACGTCGACACGGCGTTCTGAGATGACGTCAACATGACGTTTTTAGACGACGTCGATGCGGCGTTCTGAGATGACGTCAGCGTGGCGTTCTGAGATCGCTCGCGTTAATATAACGTTCTAGGATGACGACAGCTTACTAACGCTCGGCGATGACGTCAGGGCAAAGTTCTGACGTCGACGTTACGTCATCGTTCGAAACCTGCCACGTCACGAGAGTCCGCCGGTATCGTCGAAGCTATCCGCGGTCGCCCCGGCGATGCGATCTCGAGAGTTCTACCGCGCCCCTGGCGTTGCCCGGGGTGGCTGCTGGCGGTGCTGCTGCGACCGCCGGTGCCTAAGACCGCCGCCCGGTGCGCCTTACGCCGTCGCCGCCTTTCGACGGTCGGGGGGGTGGAGGGGAGGAAGGGTGCCGCTCATTATAATCCGGACACGACTGAATCCTGGATTTAAGACGACCGCTGCCGTATCAGAGAGGATGTCGTCAACTCAATTGCCGTTGAAGACGAGCTCCTTGTGCGGTTATAGACGGCGGCGGCGGCGGCGGCGGCGGCGGCAGCGGCGGCGGCGGCTGTGGCGACCGGTGATGATGTATGATGATCAACGGGCGATGCTGGAAAACTAATGCTGCACAGGTTTCGCCGTCTCCGTTTAATTAATATTCTATGAACTGGATGGCTGCGAAGACGAAATTTGTGTTTAATCCAAACCCCAGGCATTGGGGTGGGGGCGGGGTGGGAGGGGGAGGGGCAAATTGATTTGGCTGGAAGAAGGGAAGAGGCACAGTTTCATGCAAAAATTTTGTGGCAGTGCTGAGTTGTTTTTTTTTTTGGGGGGGTATTTCTGTGGTCTGGGGGAAATTCTCCGCCCCTATGAGCGACATGCGCCCCTATATGCGTATAAAACAGTGAGACGGATAGAGGAGAAAAGACTCCGTTTAATAATGCGTCTATTAATATATTTTATTCTTGGCGTATAACGCTAACGAGGAAAAATAAGCATTTAATTGGGATACGATTACTACTCGCTCCCGGGCATTTGCTGCTGATGGCTGCTCTTACTCCCAAGACTAGCATTATTCAGAGTTCTATAAGCTACCTGAAACTGAAATTGTAAGGAAGCTTGAAAAATAGCCTGCAGTTTAAATGAAACTGAAAAAAAACCTGAAAAACTTAAACTGTGACATAGAAACTGAACAAATACTTAAAATGACAAATAAAAACGTTCAGTGTTCTTTCAGTTAACGGAAACTGAAACTGAAATTTTAAGATAGCTGAAAAATAACCGACAGTTTAAATAAAACCGAAAGTTGACAACTTAAACCCAAAACTGAAACTGAAAAATCTGGAAAATCGAAACTAAAATGGAAACTGGAAAAAATACTAAAACTTAGCCACCAAAACTGAAACTAAAACTGAAAGACCGAAAAACTGACAGAACTCTGATTTCAGACCCTCACCATATGCAGGTTAACATTACGTAATTTACGAACGGAGCTTGTCAACTGACCGTTTGAATTTCCTACCAAGTCCGTGATCTCAGGGGTAAACAAATTGGTATTTCACTAAAATTTATTGCCAGAATCTTAGGACGATCGTTCCGTTTTTGACAAACATCTGATCTATATACGGAACCGTTTAATAACAGACCAGCGATTTTTTTTACTACGGCAGGATGGACAAAACCAATTTGCGAACGAGACCAACGTTCTTCCGGAACGCCTTTCTACCTCTAAGAGGTCCGGCGTTCTACCGGATTTCCTTGAGATCCTCCTCGGAAAACCGGTAGACCGTACATCATAATGCAGAGTGGCAGCTACGCGAAAGAAATGCAAGCACGCCCATTCTACGGTATTCCTACCGGCAAAACAGCGTTACCGTTAGACGAAGCGAAGCGTAGAGTACGACTTTGGTTTGGTACGGCATTCGGTACTGTTCGGTACTGTTCGGGTTTCAACGGGTCAGGACGGGCAGAGATGAAATCAGACTGATACGGCGTAGTACTATAAGCGACTTGCGTGGAAAGCGAAGCGTCTTGCTAAGGAACTGGATTATTAGAACAGAGCAATATCAGAATGATAACGGACACGAGTAATGAGATAGAGAAAAGTAATAGCGCTTGGATCAAACGGTCTTCATTTGGAACAGAAGACGGCAGATATTTGTAGCATTATAGATCGAATCGGATAAAGATAGAATACACTGTGGTAGATAGTCGATAGATAGCGGATATATAGTGAATAGATAGTGGATAGATAGTGGATAGGTAGTGGATAGGTAGTTGATAGATATTGGATAGATAGTGGATAGATAGCGGATATATAGTGGATAGATAGTGGATAGATAGCGGATATATAGTGGATAGATAGTGGATAGATAATGGATATATAGTGGATAGATAGTGGATAGATAGCGGATATATAGTGGATAGGTAGTGGATAGATAGCGGATATATAGTGGATAGATAGTGGATAGATAGCGGATATATAGTGGATAGGTAGTTGATAGATAGTGGATAGGTAGTGGATAGATAGCGGATATATAGTGGATAGGTAGTGGATAGATAGCGGATATATAGTGGATAGATAGTGGATAGATGGTAAATGTTATGGTGGCGGTGGTTTCATTGTGAGGTTCTCAATATTCCCCATATTTCTCTTTCTCTCTGTCTGATCTCTGGAATGACCTGGTCTTTTGCTGATGGGTTTGAAGTACCATCGATTGATACCCTTGGCACATATGGATATCGGATCAGTTGGAAAGAATTTAAGGACACGCAAAACACATTGGCTTGTCAGATTTTTCAGGACGTCAAAGAAACACAAAAAAACTAGTGATGACCTTTTTTGCTTGTCGGACTTTTTTTAGGACGTTAAAGATGCAAAATGTCTCAAACGCAAAAAAACTAGTGATGACCTTTTTTCCTTTATCGGACTTTTTATGACATTAAAGATGCAAAAAAGCACAAAGAACTAATGATGACACTTTTAAACAATCAATATCAATCAATTACAAAGTCCTTTTAATATAGAGTAATGTCTAAAATCAGGAATCACTATTTTAAATGAAATTTAAGAACATTTTGTGTCCTTATAAGGACAAACATAAGGACGGGGCCACGGAATTTAAGGACTATCCTTATAATTTAAGGACGTCTGGTAACCATACCTTGGGTATCAGAACTGGTGCTATAGAAGTGCATTATTATTATTATTATTATTATTATTATTATTATTATTATTATTATTATTATTATTATTATTTATTATTATTATTATTATTATTATTATTATTATTATTATTATTATTATTATTATTATTATTCCGTTTTGATTGATCTTATTAAATTACTTTTAAAAATGCGTTAGAGACTGTGGACATCTTAAGATTAGGGTCCGTTGAATAGAACACGGCATGTTTTGTAATTAGTAGAAGATGCAAAAATTGATTAACCACATAAAGACATTTACTTCAGAGTCTATTGAAGCCACAGGAATATGATTTGGGAGGGTATAAATGGATTACAATGTCAAAACAGAGATGTACTTTGCTCAGGAATTTGTCTGGGGCAGAGGCTGGTGACAGTGGTTTTATTTGTTTATTATTAGGTTTATTTTATTATTATTTTATTATTATTATTATTATTAAAGTTTTGATCAGTTGATTTGTGTTTTCCTTGGTTGTGTACTACTGGTTGTGTACTTTTTATAATAAAGATGATTATAAATGTTTGGGAGGATAAACCATATAGATTACATATAACCAGTTAAATTACTAGACTGATTTGGGGTACCACCCTGCTTTTCAGTTATATGTCCGGAATATCACGGACCATTATTATTAAAGTTAAGATTACTGTGGTAACTAATCCATAAAGACTACTGAACACATTACAATGTCAAAACAGAATGTATGAGGAATGAGGAGTGGTTTTAACGACGACGACCACTATGATGATGATGACGATGATTGTGGTTGTTGATGATGATGATGATGAGGATGATGATGATGATGATGATGATGATGATGATGATGGCGATGAAAATGACGACGACGAAGAGGAAGAAGAAGGAGGAGGAGGAGAAGAGGAATAAGATGATGATGAAGTAAGTTGCTGGTATCTTGTAGTATGAATCAGTTGGAGTCAGTCAGTAAGCAGTTGTCAGGAATGTAATGTAATGTGGAATTTGTATAGCGCCTCTTCTATTTCTACTCAGAGGCGCTCCTGGCATTGGCGTCGCATGATAAAGTATAGTGAGACTTTAGCTTTCGCATTGAGCAGAGCGCAGGAGTAAGAAGCGATTCCCGAATGGATGGGTTCAAGGCATTCCAGAGGGAGGGTCCAGTCACTGCAAAAGCCAGAAATGTCCCTCTTTTCCGTGCAGATACCACGATGGTCCAGTAGTCAGCCTAGTCGACTGTCGGTCATTACTCATGGGTTCCTAGGCGCCAGAAAACACCCGTCGGTGCCACCGTTAACTCACTGCGTTCACAACTTACCTTCACCATCACCTGACAGCAGAGAAAGCCGTGAATTGTTCACAAACGACATAAAATCTTAATGGGGGTCATTTGACGCCAGTGGCGGTTCCACATGGGCAGGGACGTCATTTGAGGGGGAGAGGTCAGGGGTCCGTGGCCCCCAAGGAAATGAAAAACATAATGTATGATGTATTAAATAAATAAATGTGAAATGTGCCAAAAAATTGGCAAAAATGGCCAAAAATGCCAAAAATTGGCCAAAATTGCCAAAAATTTGTCAAAAATTTGCCAAAAAATGATCTCGCCCCCAAGAAAAGTGTGAAATGACGCTACTGCGCATGGGAGTCCGAGGGACTCGTGCCCACTATTAAATGCCTGCCCCGCAGTGGACCCCCCCCCCAGTTGAGACCCTATACTTACTACTACTACATACCTATCAACAAACTGTTGGCCACCAATGCTTAGAAGTTGCCACCCCAACGACGACGACGACCCCCTCCTCCCCCCAGTTGCCAAATCGCGGAGCCGCCGCCACCGTTTGACTCTATAGCGTAGGCCTATATTATGCGACGAGTCGGACGAAAATGCGCTAAAGAAAATCAATACCGGAGCAGCGTCACAGAATGCCACCACCGCGTCCATCTTGCCAGCGAGCGAGCGAGCGACTGGTTTCAAAGCGACGCGTATGAATTAATAGCGCCCGTAAAGACGGACGTCACCGTCAAATCGTCAATCCAACCACTGCAGCACGTAATGCGGGGGCCTGGGGGGGGATAACCTTTAGAAACCAGGAATCAGGGGCGGTTCCACGTTGGGGATGACTGGGGATGCATCCCACCACCGAGCTTTTTCTTGCTTGTCAGCAGCGGTTTCAGGGTTTGCCCGAATCCTTGTGTGCAAAACAGAACTGATGACCTTTTTTTAGCCTGTCAGCCTTTTTTGCGGCAAAGTTTATTTTCATTATTTATCCCCCCTCCAACTTCCTAGAAATTTATTGCTTCCTCCCCCCAAATAATTCTTGGCAGTGTTTTATCCAGACTCCAGGCCTTTGGTGGGGAGGGGAATTTACTTGGATTGAGGGGAAGAGGCACAGTTCAATGCTAAAAAATGTTAGTGCTGTGATCTTTTTTGGAGAGGAGGGGGGTTTTGAGGTTGGGGGAATCTCTCCTCCTAACAGGCCTGTATAAAACACTGATTCTTGGAACCGCCACTGTCGGGAAGGTTTTGTTGGAGCTTCGCAAGAGATCGCTATAACACCTATCGAGCGCAGAGGTGCAGGCCAAGGTGTTAGAATGTCGCACCGACTGTGCGCGGCACAAGCAGAGCAGCACAGTGGAGGTAGTGTCGAGTGTACAGGTGACGACTTGAAGGTGCGTGTCTGGTCATCTTTCCCCGCTCTGCATCTGCAGGGTCATTGCCCCTGGACGACTATTTTCTCAAATCAATCTACAGTAGAAGTTCTTTATGACGTACTCGGTTATAACGCACCGCAGTGCGCGGTCTCGTGTCGTGCGCTACCGTGTTGGGGGCTGTCCATTAATTACGTCAACAATTTTTGGACAATTTTGACCATCTGCCCCTTGTTAACAACTGTCAACATTCAGTGACCCCCCTATAATTATGTCAAAAACTACGCCACTGCAAGGAACTGATTACGGTGGCTCATCGTACGAGAACTGCTAGAACACCTGAAAATAATAATTATTGAAAATATAAGACATGTAAATGGTGCTAGGACAAAATGTCAGCGGACAAAATGTCATCCTAACTCTAACCCTAATCCTAAACCGTGACATTTTGTCCGCGGCATTTTGTCCCCATGACATTTTGTCTGCGGACATTTTGTCCGGCCACGCACGTAAATATGACATGACATAAATCACTGCTCCAGATAAATGGAACAGACGTACAGGGTGTAGGGGTTAAACCTCCCACTTTTTCATCCAGGTTTACGTCAATGCGTGATGACCGTTTCTTTACTTGATTACTCGACAGCATCCTCATCGAGGAGGATAAAATCTTCACCGGAACTGCCATTGAAAAGACATTTCGTCTCGATAGTTCTTATAGACGCCGTACGGAAAGCGTGCGTCACGCTCGAAAAATAGCGTGACGTACTTTATGGACGGCCCCTAAGCGTTCGAGTTGTGTTGACTATAGTCGTGCCACAATCGAACGAATGGGCGTTCTAAAATGTGCGCTCAAATTCGATCCGACTGTCGCCCATTTGTCACTCTGCACAGCCTGATCGTTGCGTGACAATAAAAAAATATGAGGGCAGAATTAGTCGAACGATCACATTTCCGAGAAAAGGTTACGTCGCTTTTCGACTAACTCTTTTATTTTATTATTATCAATTCGGTTGGTCTGTATCAGTGGATCCAAAACCACGGCCCCACGCAGGCAATTTTGTGACCCGTCAGCTCTATCGGAAAATGGCCAGCGAGACCTCAATATTTGATATACCGAGTTTTAATAGTTTCAAAATATAGTGACGTTCAAATAAATAAAATAAGATTTATAACTAAACGAGAGATGAATTAATATGTGCGATCCACAGTATTCTAGAGTCAAGATTTTTATAGTTTTATAAACATGCATTTAGACTCCTATGTATCGAATCGATATATATATATATATATATATATATATATATATATATATATATTACATATATATATATCGAATATATATATATATATATATATATATATATATATATATATATATATCGATTCGATACAAGTCTAAATGTTTATAAATTAAAATTAAACTATAAATTATATATGTTTGAAAACTATAAACTATAAACGCCATATATATATATATACATATATATATATATAAATATAAATATACATAAGAACCCAAATTAGAATTTGTATTATCGTCTTTGATACGGACGCGCCTATAAACAAACACAACACACATATCTGTTTTATAGTATACATTTAGAATTTTATAACGTTGTGGCCGGCTTAAGTATACCGAAAATAGTTGATATAGATCATATGGCCCTCTATACCATGGACGCCAACAGAAATTTTTCCAGAAGGGGCAAAGAACAATGGTCAAGGTTACGCCACATAAATTTTTCTAGAATAGGCAAAACACATTTTAAATTTTTAACGCAATGGTCACGGTTAATATTTTAGCAAAGTTTTCAAATTTCACTGTGAAATATTAGTATTTGCATTTTCCAGGAGGTGGACAAGTGACCCCTCTTGCCCTATTGTGCGGGCGCCCAAGCCCTCTATATGAAAACCTTGAGAACCACCGTTCTATATGTACATACAGGTTCCGTACAATGCTTGATATCCTCCAGTATGAAACAGGCGAACCTAAATGGTAGCTTAGTCACGTGTCAGGGGTATTTGCCACCCGTTCGGTCAGTAGAAAAATTGTTCAAAAACCAGATGATATATTTTCAAACGCTTTTAGTTATCTGTAGGACTATCCATTTGCACGCATTTCGATACATTTTGCCATATAAGCTTATTTGTTACTGCGGTTATACTACTAGGTTCGTTTTTGGATACCACCCGGTCCACCGTGAGGGGAAACACATGCATAGGGTCCCCTGCGACCGGTAGAGGGCCCGTTCAGTCATGTATTAACATCCTGAAAAAGACTGACCAAAAAAGGTCATCTTCAGTTTTTCACACTTGTTAGGGGCCCGTAACTGACCTTCTGCACAGGAGCCCGGAATTTCTCTCGGCGGGCCTGGATACCACCAGACGAATTTTCCCTCACAAACATAAGAGGCTCTTCAAACCTAGTCCCCCACTCTTGTATACGAACAGTTCTGGTCAATCTAAGTAGGCTACGGTAGCAGAACGGCAGACCTCATTTGGAGCGAGCATTTCAACCAGGGATGTCCATGGGTTGGGTTGGATTGGGTTGGGTCAGACTTTTCCATATTAATGGTGGGTTGGGTTGGGTCGGGTCAGAAAACTTAAGAAACTGTAATGTATTACAGTGGGTTGGGTTTGGTTGAGTCAAGTAAACCTATTATCGGCATGGGTTGGTTGGGTTGGGTTGGAGATTTGATGGGTTGGGTTGGGTTGGATTGGATTTTAAAAAATTGACCCATGGACATCTCTGTTTTCAACTACGAGAAATGATCTACGCCTTCGACTGAATTTCATCGGGTCGACCAAACTGTAGAAATTCGATTTGAACTCATTCCGTTAATTTCAGCGACTACGAACAGTGAATACGGTGAAGGGAAGGGGACCCCCCTCCCCTCGCCCCGAAGAAGCTCGAAT
Source organism: Metaphire vulgaris (assembly GCA_018105865.1). Classification (NCBI taxonomy): domain Eukaryota; kingdom Metazoa; phylum Annelida; class Clitellata; order Crassiclitellata; family Megascolecidae; genus Metaphire; species Metaphire vulgaris. Next base: position 4,571,956 of record CM030852.1, read on the forward strand.
CGAATCACAGTGAAAGCGTAACGAGCGAAAAACCTGTCGACGAAGATAGTTGTGTAATGTGATTTCTATAGTGAATTTCTTTAGCCTTCGTAGAATTGGATTTCTACGAGTTAGCTCAGTGGTGGGCAAATTACGACCCGCGGGCCTCATGCATCCCGCCACCGGATTCTAAGCGGCCCGCGACATCATGTAGACATGTGCATACGAGTGGTAGAAAGTGAGATAATTTGAAATATTTTTATGGGAATATGACGCTTTATTTTCAAATCTTAGAAATGGTTATCAAATATTTGACATTTGAGGAACTAATGTTCAATATCATGTTTATTTCATTAATAAAATTTATTATGTATGTCAGCGTCTTAATTATGGGCATTTTAGGGTTTTGTTTGTCCAGACCGCCGAATGTAGTATTAGGTTTCATGCGGCCCTCCTTAAATAAAAAGTTTGCCTAACCCTTACACAGGGCTTTTCCCTTCCTGGATCCCTTTCTGTCCTGTTCTGTGTGCGTGTGATAAAAAACCGATTGTTGCAGTGTTTTGCTGATAGTTGTATCATGCAGCTGCTTTGTCAGGTATTAGTTATAGGTGGCCTAATTCTTCTTGGTAACTTTCGGCGGACCTTCAACACTGTCATCACCATCTCGGAAGCTACGTGCATTCAGACAATAAGTCGCGCTTTGATGCATGCTGTCCGCGGCGTGTGAATATGCTATACTTATAGCGTTCTGGTTTCTTGGCAGACTCTCCTCATTAAGTAATGCATACTCCAACCCTATGCCTTTCAACAAAAAGCGTGGACAGGCTTGAGCAGCCTAGCGGCATAGGTCCACGTCAGCCGCACTTGAGTAATGTTAGAGTGAAACATTGAGCTCTTGTGCATAATTTAAAAGTCTTTAATTCAGTTTTACTGTTTTTAAAGTTAACTCCGTTATCAGAAAACATTTTGCCTCAAACGCCTCAGACATATTATAAGGAGCCGACAATCAGCATATCAAACAGTTTGGCCATTTTTGAAACGTATAAGCGTCTTGCAATGCCAAAAAATGGTATCCTATGTTCATCGTATAAAAATTAAGTTTAAAATGTTTTCCACATAATTACAAGATTTAGAGGGTCTGTGTTTAACAGATTAGTTATTTAAATCATTTGATATATGACACTTGGATATCATTCCGGCTGCGATAGGCTGCATAATATTTGAATCGTCTTCATTTTGTTCAAAATGGTTCCGTCAGGAATTGCCAGATGGCCAAACATTCAATCGTATTTAATGCGATTTGCTTGGACACGCTCTCTTGATTCTGTGTTGATTTTCTTGGAGTGGGGGTGGCGTTGATTTATTTTAATAATAAATCAAAACTCACACAAAAACCCCAAGTGCATATTCGTTGAATTCACCCATGCATTGAACTTGAATTGGTTCAAAAACGAGAAGCCGATTCAGAACAAAAATAGTGTAAAACACCTTACTTAAGCATAGAATAGTATAAACACATTGTTTAACTATAACGAAAAGTTTCAAAACCTGACAAAAATTTCTGCAAATAGTATCAATACAGTATTTCATTGTTCCGTGGTTACGAAATGATTGGTGTAGCCAGTGTTTCAGAATAGGGACCACCACAAAAACGCGAGCATCCCGTTAGGCCGACTTACGGGGACTTAAGGGATCGTCACAAGCACCCTGTGGGGGCCAAGAATTCAGCCGGCCCATTGGCGTGAACTTCAATACAAAAGTTGGGATCCAACCCCTGTACCTTTCCCCTTCCCTAGCCTAGCCTCTCAAAAAGTTAGAATGGTAGAGCTTTTGGGGTGAAGCCAAAATGCAACATAATATTCTCGACTGAGAACAGAGGCGGATCTACAGGAGGGCTTAGGGAACATGTGCCCTCCCCCTACATATTATTTTGCTAATTTCTTATCATGCACTAAACTAGAAAAGTCGCAAAGGCGCGAATAAATAAGTGAGTGCCGTCGTTTCGTTCGCTTCCATTAATTTTAGCAACATGCATAAGGAGCACATTTGGCGAAGCCACGATGGACATGGGAGCCCGCCCCGCTCGCCCGCCCCTATTTGGGCTGGGACCGGTCCTGGAATTTGTGCAAAACAGTTGACTAGCTGGGGGTGTAAGTAGATTGTATGAGACTGAATGAAAGAAGTTCAAAAGGCAGGAACTTGACATGACGACGTATTTTTGCTGGCCAAGACCTTTTTCATCTGAACAGTGGCGTAGCCAAGTGGGAAGGTTTGAGGGTTAAAACCCCTTGGCTGCCGACGAAAATTTTTTGTGTTTCCATAATTTTTTTATTTTCTGACGCGGTTTTTGGGGTCAAACTTCCCCCTTGGCCGTCGGCACAAAATAATTCCTAAGCGCTATACACACTTTAGGCGTAAAGATATAAGGTGACGACCTGTTTTTTTGTTTGTCAAGATTTTTCGAAGTTGTTTATGATCAAAACCAACACCACCATTCCGGAAATCCTGTTAAAATTTTACGTTTTGCGTTTTCATTCTTGAATTAATTATTGATGGGACTGGTAGCAGGGCTGCGATTAATTTCGCCAATTTATAATTCACCCACTGCGTCTAATAAAGGTGTGAATACTTTGCAAACATGAACGCAAATAATTAGTTCGAAGATATTTCAGCGAAACTATTGATTGGTATGAAATTTTTGGGGTAGAGTTTCCAGCAGTTTCCACGCCTCTGTTCTTCCAATGTATGTATGTATGTACTATGTATGTTTATGTATGTAGCATATATATATACAGGTCTATGTATGCACGCCTACTTTAAGTATGTATATATGTATGTTTGTTTGTATGTAGGACCTAACAGCCGAATCGACGGTGTAAGCGCATGGAGAAGAAACTACCGAAGTCTATGATGTCTAGACCAATGTTTGAACCCTGGACTTGAGGACCAGTACACTAACCCAGGCAAAGACGCCAAAAAGGCTAGCATAAAAACAAACGGTATGCGTGAAATTAGTTACTCTTTCATTCGCTAGAGCGTCGTTGGAACAGTCGAGTGTAGGCTATGTATGTATGTATTTATATAGGCCTACGCCTATGTATGTATTTTTATTTTATACATTGGCCAAACGACTCAGGGTCGATGGAAAGCTAGGAACCCAGGTCAGGCATTTCAACTTTCGCTTGACATAATTATAGGGGGGTCACTGAAAGTTGACAGTTGTTGACAAGAGGGAGGGGTCAAAAATTGCCCCCCCCCAAAAAAAAAATTGTTGACGTAATTAATGGACAGCCTCAAAGTCACCGTATGCATATAAAGTATTATATATATATTGTATTTCCTTCCTGAAGTTTCTGTTACGTAAGTAAGTAAGTAAAATCTCATGGATTTCTATAGCGCCTTGAAAGCAGCACAACAGTAGCTGCTTATTCATAGGCGCTCAGCCTCTCTTAAATTAGCCATAGGAAAGGTGTGAGATCAGCCAGGCAAAAGTCAACTTCCGAAGGGCAGTGAGGCTAGGTTGTTACAGCTATGGAGGAACTGATTTCAGAAAAAGGAAGGATTTACGTAAATAGCCAGCCTATCGGGCAAAAGCATTTATTTACAATCGCGTTCAGTCCTGGGCGGAAGAAGAAAATATTTGCCGAGTCATCCTGACTAAGCTTCCTTCGCATCGCATCAGGCTATATGACTTGCTAAAAAGAGTGTGTGGCAGAGAGACTCTACGTAGATATTTCGTGTGAAGTTAGCTCTCCAATGACTAATCGAGTGCAGCCGGCTGCGCAGCAGTCATGTGCCTAAAACTCAGCAGTGGGTCAAGAGGGGTCAAAAAGACGTCTACAAAAATGTACTCGACCTATTTTGATCAAACAGAAGAAGGCCTAATTTTCACACAAAGCGACCCTACTGAACCACTCTAAACCCTAATAGTAGTAGCAGTAGTAGTAGTAGTAGTACTGTCGTAGCTGTAGTAGTAGTAGTAGTAGTAGTAGTAGTAGTAGTAATAATAATAATAATAATAATATAATAATAATAATAATAATAATAATAATAATAATAATAATAATAATAATAATAGTAGTACAGTAATATAGTAGTAGTAGTAAAAAAATAAAATATTATTACAGTGTAAAGATTCTTCTTAGTGTATTATTATTATTATTATTAAAATTAAAACATGACGTTGTACTTAGAGGAATTGAGATCGATCTATCGATTACTGGTTCCAGAATATTATTCCATTCCGAATGCACAAACAGCAGAGTGAGTGTTTTGGTCCCAATGGAGCACATCCCTGTCTGCCCTTGTTCATATTTTGGCCGGTCTCTAGTATGCGGTATCTTGAAGGCTAGCACTCACACACACACCCCACCCTAACGATAAGCCCCGGCCGGCGTAAATATAGGCGCGCGTGCGCGGCCAACAGAACATTGTCCCACAGTCTCGCGATTGTAATAATATATTCACACTCGCAGAGGTTTTGTTTGCTATTCGACACATCGAGGATTTTGACTATAAATTCCAGTTGGTATCAAAATATATCGTCGAAAACCGACTACGCCACAGTCAGGTCTACTACCGCAAAATGTTCCGGCGAGATAATACATGTATCTAGGACGGCCGGAACTGGATCAAAGGTCAATTCGTGACTAATTAATTTATTGACATCGTTGTTAGAAGAACACACCGCTTCGTTCCTCGCTACAAGAACGCGTAATTACGGTAATTGAAATCGATTCAATTGAAAATTAGTTTCCTTAGCTTGTCGATGTGTCGGGAGCGGTGGGTGGGATGAGGGGGGTATGAATCGACCTAGGAAGGCTCGCTGTAGGTCCACATGCCCATCGGAACATATAGGCCTACAGGTGTCAGATGTTATCTGGACGATTGTAGTCTCTCCTCTCCCGGCACGTTTAACTTATTAATTATTTTAGTAGCCTGGTTTCGTTTACTAACGGTTGGATACAGTTTTTTCTGCTCTGACCTGTCAAGCACAGAAGGGGTGAATATTGCAACAGACGTCTCAAAATTCCGATATTAACTAAGAGATAACTTGCTTAGCGTAATCATAAATGCTAAAAACGTTCTCTAGGTTTTTAATTTTATCCTGAAAACGCGTATTCTAGACGTTCATATTTTAATTTTAACGTACACTATTCAGGCGGCCCCACAGGGAAGGCCCGGGGACTTGCCCCTATTGAATGCCTGCCCCACAGTGACCAAAATCGAGGGTGATATTCTTCATATGTATGTGCTGATTTATGCAAAGTAGTTAGTTGGCACCCATACTTAGAAGTTGCTACCTCAAGGCCCCCCCCCCCTTCCCACTTGCCAAATCCTGGAGCCGCCAGTGACAGCATTTAGCATCCACGATTGTAATCGACACCTTGGACAAAAGTTATACAAATACTTCAAGTGTTCGATTTCGCAAATAAAACAGGGAGTCGGAATAGGTATAGGCCTAGGCCTATTCGGCGAAAAATTTATTACCTCTAGAAAAGGGGTTGGACAGGTAAAAGCCGAATGGATTTCATATAGTCTGCATATTTGCTACAAAGTTCAAGATTTGAATATAGTAACCAGGGACAGGAGGTACATTTTTACTCGGGCCCGGAGATAAACAAAGAGCCCGCGCTAAGCAGAAAAAAGCGACGACCTTTTTTTTACTACATGTCAGCATTTATTTAATATAAGGATAAGGAAAACCTTCTTTTTGCTTGTCAAGATTTTTTTGAAGTTCTCAATATTTGTCCCCCGGCCCGTAATTTCTCTTGACGGCCCTGAGTTGATCTGGTTATATGAGGTAATAATTTAATACTAAATAAATGACATATATATATAATTAAATCGATGTGTTTAGACAGACAGTAATGGGTTCCGGGGGCAGTTCGCTTCACGAAGACAAGCACGTCCTGATAATCGGCGCCGGATATGGCGGAGTCCAGCTGGCCTTGACGCTGATGAAGAAGAAGGCAAACTTTACGATCGTCGACCAGAAAGAATGCCTGCATCACAACGTCGCAGCAGTGCGGGCGATAATACAGCCAGGTCTGAGCAAAAGCCAACGGGGGGCAGTGTTTTATACAGGCCTGTTAGGAGGGGGGATTTCCTCCCCCTAAAAACCTCAAAATCCCCCCATCCCAGCGCTTATACATTTTGAATTGAACTGTGTCTTTTCCCCTCCAACCAAGTCGATCCCCCCGAAAGCCTCAATTCCCCCCCCAAAAGGCCTGGACTCTGGATAAGACACTGGGGGGGGAGAACAGGGACCCGGCCCCTATTTGAATTGGAACTTGGGCGGTTCCACGTTGGGGATGACTGGGGATGCATCCTCTAACCGGCCCACCAGAAATGCGTCTTCAATGGAAAATGATCGTCTAAACGGATTAGCCTTGATGTATATCCACAAAGATATGGACATATCCATAGACAATGTCAACGACAAATTCGCTTCCAGCATTAGAAAATTCATTGCATGCATCTTCCACACCAACTTTCTAGAAATTCATTGCATCCCCCCACCAAGAGTTCTTGGAACCGCCACTGAAGACCGCATTTGTAAATCTAGAGTATTGTGCACGGGCCCGATAATATAACGCGTAAAATTTGCATTTTTTTTCTGGGCCGGTGAATTGCAGTGGAATGTAAATTTGCGTGACATGGTGACCCAGGTTTTGCCAAAAAGACGGTAATTCCTTACGAACCGACATTTGGAAGCCACTTTCGTCGCGGAAAAGTGACGAAAATCGACGTCGAGACGAAGAAGGTGACACTCGAAGACGGGACTGAACTGACGTACGACATTCTGGTCATTGCTTCTGGGTCAGTTGGTCCAATGAAGGAGAGCGAAGGGTCTTGTGAAGAAATCATCGCCAAATATTCGAAAGTAGTCGAACAGGTGAATGAATATTTAACTTCCGGCAATGATGACGAATGAAATTGAGATTTAAGATCCCGTGTACCCAGCATAATATAATTACTAAACACCACTGACATCTTCTGTTAGAATACATTCATCAAAAGAGATAGTAAAAAAATATCACCACATATTCTGTAGTCTATATCAGGTTTTATAGGTCTATGCTTGAAAAGTGTGACGTCCAGCGGGGGAGGGGTTAAAACCCCTTGGCTGTCGACAGACAATTTTTTTACATGCTTTTCCAAACATTTTTCATTTTCGGACACGATTTTGGAAGGTCAAAACCCCCATTGGCTGGCTGCCGATTGAAACCAAATTTGTGTGAAGCTAGATATTTAGGCCTGTCATGCTGCGACTGAGTAGTAAAAATCGAAGTTTGACTTTGATATCTCACAATATGGCCACCTTACATGCAAATGAGATGAAAATAAGCAGAAAGGTGGGGAAATATATGCTGTACACGTGTGGAAAATGTGATAGAAATATATTTAGGAATTTTTGTTTTTCTGCTGGAGTTTTTTCAGAAACACCCTGTAGAGTAGCTTGCTGTTGTTTTCTCTAGACCTTCGTTTTACCTTCGCAGCCTAACGCTGCTACCAATTTGTCGACGCCTAAGCGACGAACGGCCTGGTTGGCCGCCGGCACCAAAATTAGATCCCGGATGGTCACCCATCCAAGTACTAACCGCGATCGACGTTGCTTAACCTCGGTGTTCCGACGGGAACCGGTTGCATAACGCCAAATAGACCGGATATTTTCGAAATACTCATGCGTTAACGTTGGTTTGGTTTGTGATAAGGTAAAGGAAAGCCACGATGTCGTCGTGGTGGGGGGAGGACCTGTCGGCGTCGAAGTGGCCGCCGAAGTGGCGACGATCTACCCCGACAAAAAGGTCACCGTCATCCACGGGGGCAAACAGCTGATCAATCCAGAGGCTACCCACAAATTCATCGAAAAGGTTACATCTCTGTTGAAAGACATGCACGTCGAAGTCTTACTCGGTGAGTAAATATATTAATCAAATAACCAAGTAACTGGCAAGGGTGGCCAGGAATTTGATGGGGGGGGTATAAACCTGGGGTGGTATATATTGTTATATATATATATATATATATTATATATATATTATATATAATATATATATAATATTATATATAAAAACATAAATAATATATTGTATAGCATATATAGCATATATATAACATACATACATACATACATGTATGTTATATATATGCTATACTTATATATACTGTATTATATATATATATACTGATTTTGGGGTATATATACCGATATACCCCCCCCCGTCGCTACGACTCTGGTAACTGGATAACCAAGTAATTAACTATCGAAGTGATTAACTATATCATTCATGAGCCGATCAATACGAGCCGAACAATATACACTTAATTATCGTTTAATTGGGTCCACAATAGGCTCGTTAACTTTAAGAAATTCGAAGTTTGTGCACCTACTAATGCAACTCTGGTTACGACCGCGGTTTGATGAGCTGTAATTTTACCGTTGACGTATATTTTTCTGGTTTAAAATCTTTTCTAGACGACAACGTTGAAAATCTGGACGAGTTGCCGGATCAGGTTCATGGTTCTTACGAGGTCAAAACCCAAAAGGGAAAAACGGTTCATGCGGACATCATTCTGAAATGCATCGGACTAAAACCAAATTCCAGTTCCTATTCCTCCGGTCTTAGTAAGTCGTTTTCTCTTTTCTTGTCTCCCAAAGCCTCTTCTGTTAAACCTTATGGCAATGACGAGCCATAAAATAGAGACTGGGCCAACTAATTGGAAGAGACTAACAATTTGTAACGACCCCAGTACGTGAAGCTTTGGGGATTTGAGGACCAGCAATTTTGGGGCCGTTTCCTCCTGTACCCTTCTCCATCCATGGCCATTGCATACTTCTAATATAATCAGCAATTATTTATTAAGTTATTATTAATTATTTATTAAGTTGTGATTCAAGCGTAACGTGTGATTCTTTTAAGTTAAGTGCAGAGGTGAGTAATGATGCGACCAAGCAGAATCGAGACCAAAGCCAAGATCAAGTCAACAGATGGCAAGACATATCAAGACATCAAATTTATAAAATGGATTTGATGAACACGTAGTTACTGGTAATTGTTGACGACCAAATATTTATCATATCATATAGTCAGTTATTTATTTGATATGAAAATTTAATATGAATGCAGTAACACGCCAAAAATGTTGAAAAAATCCACAAAATATTGGCATTGTATGTATCTACTCATCTCAGTGCATAGTGTAAAACTTTTCTTTTATTAATGCTCATTTGTGACCTGGAGCAGTGGGGGCGATTTGTGACTGGGGATGCAGTGGGGGGAGGATATGTCGCAGTTGGGGATGTAGTGGTGGGAGGATGTAGCAGTAGGGGGATGAAGTTGGGCAGTGGAGAGGAAAATCCCCCTCCCCCTACAAATCGCGCCCTGTTAATACTCGGAAATTGCCATTTGTCAGTAAGAAATTACTGGCAAATTTCTGATGTATTTGTTTACAACTTTACATCGGTCGCCGATAAAGTGCGCATGTCGGCCAGCGATCTGTCGGCTTAATCGGACAATAGCCGTCAAGTTTAGCCTCCAGTTACGAACAGTGCGTCCATCTCCTCTTTTGGGAAAAATGGACTCTTCCGGGAGAGAGTAGAATATTATTATTATCATTATTATTATTGCGGAACAGACATAGAAAATATCATAGAATTATGTTCACCGTTCCAGGTACGCACATGACAGAGAACGGCTTTCTCAAGGTGAACGAATACCTTCAGGTCGAAGGCTTGAAGGAAGTCTTTGCCTTTGGTGACTGCTCCAATACTAAAGAACCAAAGCTCGCTTACGTTGCCAAACTGCAGGCGGACTTGGTTGCAAAAAACCTGGCCAACTTGATCAACAAACAGCCGCTAGATCCCTGGAAATCAGGTAGTCTACTAGTAATTTATCACGCAGGCTTTGGTTTTCACGCAGGATTCTCTAACTTAACCTTCAAAACCACTTAACATGTACAATTACGCTATTATTATTATTATTATTATTATTATTATTATTATTATTATTATTATTTATTATTATTATTATTATTATTATTATTATTATTATTATTATTATTATTATTATTATTTATTATTATTATTATTATTATTATTATTATTATTATTAATTGTTAACTTATAAACTGCCTAAAATGGTAGAGTTATTGTTATTACTAAGTGACTAGCTGGTACTTATAAGTTATAACTGCATAGGTAACATGTTAAGGTTTTGTGAGTTATTATTGTTATTATTATTATTATTATTATTATTATTATTATTATTATTATTATTATTAACAACTTATAAACTGCCTAAAATGGTAGAGTTATTGTTATTACTAAGTGACTAGCTGGTACTTATAACTGCATAGTGCATAGGTAACATGTTAAGGTTTTGTGAGTTATTATTATTATTATTATTATTATTATTGCTATTATTATTATTATTATTATTATTATTATTATTATTATTATTATTATTATTATTATTATTATTATTATTATTATTATTATTATTATTATTATTATTTATAAGTATGGCATAGAGAGGTAACCAGTAACCAGTGACGAGTAAATTCTCCCCCCTGCCTTCGCTTACGCCTTCGCCTACAAATACCGTACTGGAAACGACTTTCGTAATTTGCAGAAAATATTTGGGTGTTGGCACTATTTTCCGTTTTGAGTTCGTCTGTGCTTTGAAATTCTCCTTTCAGATGCGGTCAAAATCTTCATGGGCCTGTCCATGGGCAGCAGGCATGGAGTCCTGGCCTTAAAGAGCGGATTCGTTCTACCGGAATTCATAATAGTGAACGTAAAGTCGAAAGACATGATGACCGGAAGATATTTTCAGGATATGCACCAAAAAGTTCCTGCCTAAGGGTAGCTTCAATCGGGTATTTGGGAATTAACAAGGCGCTATAGAAATTGGACCCAGTATGTATGACGCTGTAAAAGTCCCATAGTGGCTAAGAATAATCTACGATCAACAATAACGATGTTAGCTGATAACATTGTATGCAGGGCGTAGCCACGGGGGGGGGGTATAATTGGTATATACACCCTCAAAATCAGACTACCTTAAAATTTTCAATGTGCTTTTTAAGATTTTCAGTTTTTAGAGATTTATACCCCCCCCAAATCACATGCATTATACCCCCAAATCAAATTCCTGGCTACGCCCCTGATTGTATATGATATTACTTTAAGCGAAAAATGCATATTTAATGTTAATTTAGTAATTATATTAATTTATTAACTGCATTTATTTACTAACAGACAACGTCTCTTTGCATTTTGCACGATGCAAGTTTTAGGCCTAGATTGTCTTCTCTGGTGGAGATCCAGTATTGTCAGAATTTCCCAGCTCATGCTCAATTCCTCAATTTTTCTATCCCTGTGTTTTGAGGGATGGTACATTGGATAACAAGACTATTTTGAAACTCTTTATTGAAAGTTTGGGGAGAAGGTTTGGATTTTGGCAATGTGTATAATCTAGACTCCGGGGGGAAACTGACAAGGCGGGGGAAAATCAGCTAGGGTGCTGCTGTTAGTTGATGTAGTATGCCAAAATTTCCGGAGGAATTTGAAATTTCCGGGGGGGGGGGTTAGGGCAATTTCTCCCCGGAAACGCCTAGATTAAACTCTTTTGGTTTGATTTTGGTTAACTCTTGGGAACTGTTTTGCTAAGGAAAACATTTGCCTCTAGACATTGGGATATAAGTGTCTGGCTCGGCCTATTTTTGAATATTCTCACACAGAACTGATGTGTGATTATTTAGATTATTTAGATTAAGTTGTCATTAATTGACGGGGCTTTAAGATTTTGGACTGGAAATGCGCTAAATTTTCAGATTTTCAAAAAGAAAATGCTTAGATGATATGTTGGCTTATATATATATATATTAGCTGAAAATATTTATTGACTTTCTAGTTATCCGGTGATGACTGTGCCTGTTCCAATAGACGACTGTGAACGAGAGGAGATCGGTTCTCAGGTCTGGTCGGCGAGTGCAGTTGTTGGTCCCTCCCCCGTTCAAGACCCCTAAATTTGGGGAAAGATCATTCGCGCGGAGGAATCCGGTCTTGTGGAACTCTCTTCCAAACTATGTGACTGGAGCAGACTCAGCTGGACTTTTCATTAGAAATTTTAAGACACATTTATTTAATATTGGATACGAACTGTGTTAAGCGCTCTTGTTGCAGGCTTTAGCCTTGTTCTACTGCGCTATATGAATTGTCAATAAATAAATGACGACGAAGATGATGACGACGACGATGAGGAAACGATAGGCCTAACGACAATGGGGGACCAAGGACGAGGATAAGGACTAGGATAAGGACAAGGACCAACCCCCAAGGACGAGGATAAGGAGGAGGACTTACCCCCAAGCGCAAGGACCACAAGGACTGACCTCTTAGGACAAGGATCAAGGACAAGGTTCGACCTCTGTCAAACAAAAAAGTCAGAAACGAAAAAAACCAAAACCAATTTCAATTCGAATGATCGAATAGCAAAATTAGAAAAGCAAAAAAGTATGTTGTAAAAAAGAATGCTGTAAAACATAATCTAGTCAACAGCAATGTTGCATTTCAAATAAACAAGCTTAGTGTTTCCAGCAGCTGATCAGATGAGGTCTAATTATGAGACCACTTTGCGAAAACACTCGTTCAACTGGAGCAGACGTGGCAGAGAAACAAAGAATTCTGCTAAAGAATCAATTCCTCAACTGGTATTATAAAGAAAACAATGACTACACATTTAGAGTAACTCCAAGCAAGTATGTAGCCTAAATATAAATCCACATATTACTCTTAACTTGCAACGTAATTATCCGAACAATTGAAAATGGTATACAAGTAATTTGGTCCTTATAAGGATTTTTCAAGAACTAAGTTACAAGGACCAGGACAAGGACCGATCTGCAAGGACGAGGACCGAGTCCCCAAGGACAAGGATAAGGACAAGGACTTCAAATTGGTCCTTAAGGAGTCCTTAAGGACAAGGACCAGGACAAGGATTAACATAATTTAACATGCAAAACGAACAACAATACAATAATAATACAATACAATATAATACAATAATATATACAATACAATAACAATACAATAATAATAAAACAATACAATACAACTATATACAGTACATGTACAACATTTATGCAATATAATAAATGGAAGAGTTCCATCCCTATTGTACACTGTAGGAGTCCGTAACTTTGGCATCAGTTGTGGTCCAATTGCAACAACACAAGGCAACTGATACTAGTCGTTTGGCAACGATCTGCAGCTCCTTACCAACGCTAGCGACCGTCAGGTGAGCCACTAGCTAGGCCCTCCCATGATTAATTAAAAAATGAACTACTTCGAGTTGTCCTCTGAACGGGGCGAAATTTATTCCGAATCTTCGAAACTGCGAGGACTGTCACTCGAGTGCTGAAATAAGAACGAAGTAGACATTGGTCGGTGATTCCATCACGACTTTTGGTTATAATCGAATAGAACAAGGCCAAAAAAGAAATCAGCAATAATCGTCGATTCGTCGTTGTCATCGTCATCATCATCATCATCATCATCATCATCATCACCATCATCGTCGTCATTAACAACACCAGTAATGATAATAGTAATAATAGTGTCATTATCAACGCCATCATCGTCCTCCTCCTCCTCATCATCATCATCATCATCATCATCACTATCATCGTCATCATCATCATGATCATGATTTTCACCATCATCATCATAGTTATCATCATCGTTATCATCATCATCACCATCATCATCACCATCATGATCAAGTCGGTGTCGAATCCTGGTGATGATGCCATCATATGCGTAAACTTCTATTAGCCCTGTTCTAGGCTAAAGGCCCCGCTCACCCACTTTTGAGAGGCTACCATAGAGAAAAGGGAAAGTAGATGGGTTGGTTGGCCCCTCACTTTTTTCATCCAAGTTTAAGCAAATGGATTCCGTTAATAAATTTTTTCAAGTCTTTGTTTTTGTTTGCCAGTTTCATTTAGCTCACTCATATAATATTCATTGGTGTTGCTTCACAAATTCTGTCCATCATTAATCCAGGTAATTATATACCGTTACATCTGTTAAGTCCACTATATGACATCATCGAGATTATTCACAATAGCATGACGTCATCCGGATCATTTACCGTAATATGACTTCATTTGGATATATATTATATATATATATATATACACGCTGGAGTGGTAGGCTGACGGAGCGAGGTTTAAGCCCCCGGTAGCGCTAAATAGGCCAACAGTAGTGGATACTATGCCTGGGTACAGTTCTCTGTCTTTTCTTAACGTCTCTTGGACAGACAGACGGACAAGCAGACTGACAGAGACAGAGAATTCCAGAGAATTAGGTCTGAGAATCACTGCAATAGTCACACCGGTTCAGGGCGAAATTGCGATCGCATATGCAATTTTATATCTAGGCCTAACTTTCTTCCGTTTCTTTCCGCATTGCAATTTCCGCATATATGCGGCAATTTTACCCGCATTTTCCGCTATTTTCGTCATATATATATAACACTTTTCGTTATTTTATACTCATATATAATGCAAAGTTATGAACGGGGAACAGCGTCTCTTTGGATTTGCCTTTTATGCTCGTCATCCTTTTTTACGGAAAATGTTGAGCAGGATAGAGAAAAACGCCGCAATTTCGCATATAATGCTGCACTAAACTGCAATTTCCAAATATATGCGAGGTGAAGAATAAGCATAAATGTGAAATTTACGCATTTCTTCCGTATTTTTAGGGCCTATGAGTCGCGCACTTTTTCCAAGAAATCCCCGCACTAAACCGGCATGAGTGCTTTACTAATTACTCCATTCTTCTTAGTTCTAACTGCATTGAGTAATGAATGACAGTGAGTTGAAAATGTTGAAAAGTTGAGTGAAAATGCTTTGGTTGATTTTTAAAAGAAACGTGGATCCCATATATTCAGGTTGCTCGACCTTCAATATTTCTTAAAATCAGCTGACACTGTCAAAATTTAATTTCTTCGACAGGTTTGAAATTTTGAAGAAAAAGATTTAGGCTAATATTATCGTGACCGGAAGTTTTACTGATGGCCGTAGCCAGCAATAGACAGCGTTGCGGTATATCTGCATTGAGTTAACCTAGCATTTGATATATTGTCTGCCATTGCAATGGTTTGCCATTTGCAGATTGGCAATCCCATATTGCTTCTAAATGAGATTAAATACACCTCCACAAGAAAGCAAAAAGAATCTCTAAAAGTTGAATTACTGAAGTAACAAGGTTTACAGTTTACAGTGTACAGTACTTACCATCTCCTTGCGAATGAAACAAACCCCATTACTGGAATTCAGCGTTTGATTTGATTGCATATAATTTTAAATATTTTATCTTAAACTGAAAAGTCTTAGTGCCTGCTTTATTACAGGTCCATTACCAAACAGGTGACAGAAGCAACAGCAACAGCAACACGGGCGACAACCACAGTAACAACGGAAAAGAAATTTATTATCATTTTCGGCCTATATATTGTTTAAATGGTTGACGTAATCACATGCTTCAGACATGGACAAGGGTTGAGTTTCACGTTGGGGATGACTGGATATGCATCCCCACCATTCCACAAAAATGCGTTTGTGCATTGATGAATTTCTTAGAAATTCTTTGGCATTTATTTCTTGGTAGTACCTTAATCTAACTACAGTTCAGTCAAAGATATGGACATATCTATAATATAATAGACAATGTCATCGACAAATTCACTTACAGCAATAGAAAACTCGATTTTGCACTATGACTTTGTACAGCCAGACTAAAATGGTTTTTATACATTGTCAATTCTATTATTTTATAAATCAAGTCTATTATTATTGAAGAAATTGCCGGGTGGAACTCTTCTGAGGGGTGACCCACTAGACAGGCAGTCGACGGAGAGTTGGCGATACGACGGAGCCGTGGTCTGGTCGCAGTGCAAATGCAAATGTCGTCGTGCGTCTATTCCCCGGTGGTCTCCAGAAGATGTACGCCTCTTTAGTGAGATGCAAAAGGTGCTACCGGTCGGGTACATGCTGATGCAAAGCTGAGCGACCAGAGAGAGAGAGAGAGAGAGAGAGAGAGAGAGAGAGAGAGAGAGAGAGAGAGAGAGAGAGAGAGAGAGAGAGAGGAGAGAGAGACACACACAGAGAGACACAGAGAGAGAGACACACACACAATCAGACAAGCAGACGGACAGACAGACAGATAGACTGACTGCCTGTTTGCTCTGCCTGTTTGCCTGACTTACTGCCTGACTGAATGATTGCCTGCCTGACTACCTGCCTGACTGGCTGTCTGACTGCCTGACTGACTTACTGTCTGCCTGCCTGACTGTCTGACTGACTTACTGCCCGACTGACGTACTGCCTGACTGACTGTCTGACTGACTGCCTGACTGACTGTTCAACACTATTCGCTATGGAATCGTTTATCTGACGGAGCAGACCGTAACATCATGACATCAATCTGCCAAATTGAATTCCGTCGACATTTTGACCGGTTAAGTGTCGCCATATTGAAGAAACCAAACGAGTATATATTATATCCTTTGGGGGATGGAAACAGGAGTCGACGGCGCCATCTGGCGAATGAATGCGGCGACGACGCCATCTACCGATTGAAGACACTCGAGAGCACAGTTCCTGCGTATAACGCGGTCGAATTTTCCAGGCAGTCTGCGTCCGTCTTACGTTGGCGATTTTCGGAAAAAATCAGTCAAGTCACTATCTTTGATTGATTTCGATCTTATTGGATTTCACCTCCGCTGCTTAACATTCTGTGGCCGTCATCGTTTTACTGGTAGACTTATAATAACCACGGTAGAAGAAGAAGTTATTGTATACAGCGGCGTAGCCAGGATTTCCCGAAGGGTGGGGGTTATGATTCCCAATGAAAATTCCGGCCAATAAATTAAGGGGGGAAGGTCGTCAACTATTATTTCACTTCATTAAGGGAATTATATAGGTAAATGAGCGTGTACATCTAAAAACAAAATTTGGGCCTGGCAATCAAGGGAGGGAGGTTTAACCTCCAACTATGCCACTGATTGTAGGCTATATGCGAAAAATTAGTGCCAAAGAAAGTGCAGTAGATTTCGAAGGATCACGGTTTTTCAGATACAGTCAGGGTTACTTCTAGGATTATCAATTTGGGGGAGGGGTGCCGGTAAAGTTTGGGGTCTCCTGTCAAAAAAGTCTGACAAGCAAAAAGGGTCATCTCATAGCTGAGAGTAGAGGGGTGTTGGAAGGGGGTGTCGGTCTCAAATTGGGGTTTTAGAGGGGTGTGAAAATATCTCTGGATACAGTTGAACTTCGCTATAAAGTAGTTAGTTACTCAGTAAAATTGTTTACGTTACATATATACATTACGTTACGTAGACGTGTATATCCGAGGTACGTTTTATCCAATATCATCCAATAGGGTGGCGCATCACACGGAACTGTACATTGCGGTTCGTTATAGCCAAGTAGGGGGCGGAAGATGGCAGAGTGGGTTACGTGCTGGAGCGTCAGGCTGACGGAGCGGGTTCAAGCCCCGTTAGTGCCCCTAGTGGCTTTCACACAGGCAGTAATGCCTCCTAAGCCACTTTAAATCATGCTAAGTTTTTTAAAGTTTAAATCATGTCCATTATAAGTTTTTATTGTGAAGTGGCCTTAGTTATATAAAGCGTTGAGTCCATTATAATAATAGTTAATACTAATAATTTCAAATTCCTTCTAAAGTCCTACATCTAAGCCTTGTGCCCTAGACCTTTTAACGATAGCCTAACAGTTGCCTGCTGAGTTTCTCATGAACTTAACTGGCCTTGTTTACCATCCAGGATGTTACGTACAGTAACTTTATTGATTTACATTGTGGGATGAATCCTGTTTTTGTCAGGAAAATATTTTTACGGTCAAAATAGATATAAAAATCGGAGAGTGAATTTCTGACAAACAAATACTCTAAAGTCTGTCTGACTGTCTGTACTTACAGTATCTATCTCTTTCTCCGTCTCTGTCTGTCTGTCTGTCTCTCTCTCTCTCTCTATGTGTGTGTGTCTCCGTCTGTCTATCTCTCTCCCGCTCTGTGTCCAAATATTCTACTGTATGTCTATCTATCTTTTCCCCGCTCTGTCTGTCCAAATCTTCTATGCATGTATTTATCTGTCTGTCTGTCTGTCTGTCCCCGTCTGTCTCTGTCCTTGTCTGTCTGTCTGTCTGTCTGTCTCTCTCTCTCTCTCTCTCTCTCTCTCTCTCTCTCTCTCTCTCTGTTGCTCTCTAACCCTGACGCAAATGCCCATACTCTAGTCATTCCACTTTTAGATCCAAGATGCTTTTGATGGAAACAGCCAGAACTAATTGTAAAATCCATACTCTTGGCATCCTTCCATCTAGTTTCAGCGTTCTCCTGCTTTTACCGCTTTCCTGCTGCCACGTCTTCCATCCTATCCACTCAGTCCGACTTTCTTTCTCCTTCTTCCTTCGAATGCGGCGACCCCGAAAAGACAAACAGTCATTTCAAGTAAATCACGGTTGGCGCTATGTAAATATACGGTTCCTGGCACTAGAGACGGAATGCCGGAAAAAAATTTTTGACGAAAACATCCAAATGTTTAATCTGGAAACGTCTTCAGCAGAATATTTCAGTCTGATCCGCCATTTCATTGTCTTTAACTTAAGCCTCATAATTGACTTTCTTCGTGCGATGGACTTCGATATTTTGAGGCTCTGAATTCAATAATAATAATAATAATAATAATAATAATAATAATAATAATAATAATAATAATAATAATAATCGATCATCTTAATCTTGTTCAGCTTGCTCACGGAATAAAAACGCTGATCTTCTAGGTTATTGTATTATATTGTTATTACGATTAAATAGAAATAATAATAATAATAATAGCACTAATAATATAGCAATGATAACAAAGTTTAGAGTGGCTCATTAGGGTCCGCCCTGTGTGAGAACCAGTGTTTATTCTAGGCCTGTTTTGAAGAGGAGAATTCCTTCCCACAAAGTTTTAAAATCTCCCTCAAAATTTGTATATGTTGGCTTGGGGATGGAAATCCCCCCCAAAGCGTGGAGAGACAAATCTTGTCCCCCAAACATTTCAAACTCCCCCTCCCAATGTCAAGGTGGCTAGAATAAACACTGTGTGTGTGAGAACCACTATGTTTCACCCAGTATGGTCTTGCGGGATAATCTCATTCTTTGCCATCTTCTCCTCTGGTAGGTTTGTTCATGTATTCTCCTTCTTTGTCTTCTTTCTGAGATAAGCGGTCGCTAAGGCGCGATGTCAGCCCAATTGTTCCATTACCTGTATGCGTTGAATCAGGAAATATACAGGCACGGCCATTCACCCGAGTGACAGATAGAGCAGAGAATCACGCAATAACGCTGCATGACAATCGGTTATGACAATGAATCCAGAGGCGTAGCCAGGAATTTGATTTATGGGTACAAATATTTTTTTGGGGGGGAGGGGTATAAATCTTCACTTTAAACCACATAAACCATATAATCTACATATAACCACATATAAACCACATAAAAGAACTTTAAAGTAGACAGAATTTGGGGGGGGGGTATATATACCGATTTACCACCCCTCGTCGCTACGCCCCTGAATAAATATATTCGACTGTACGCATTGGCGCAGCCACGGAGGTGAGGACACGAGGGGGGGCTATCCTACCTTAGACAGGTTGTGGTTTTTGTGCAAAACAGTTGAGAAATTTTCTTTGGGAGGGGGATGTGGCATGATCGAAGAGAATACATGAATGGAAACTTTGTATCTTGTAACTTTGCAATGTGTTAACGCAGTTCGTTTGAACGAGTTACCACATTAATCAAAACGTTAATATAATGTCTTTATTTATTTATTTCTCAATAATTAGTATACATAATACACAATTATTATTACATAATAATAATATAATAATATATAATAATAATAAACAATAGTAAAATAATAATAATAATAATAATAATAATAATAATAATAATAATAATAATAATAATAATAATAATAAAAACCCTGTTCTCTGGAACGCGTTACCAGACATTGTCACCAACGCGACCAACTTGGAAACATTCACCAAAGGGACTAAAAACACACTTGTTCGGACACTCCTTTAATTCAATGTAAAGCACTCTTGACTCTAACCCACTAGAAAAATAGCGCTTTATAAATCAGCCTATAACTAACTAACTAACTAACTAACTAACTAACTAACTAACTAATAATAATAATAATAAACTAATAATAATAATAATAATAATGATTGTGCGAAGATGTTGTCGGCGACATTTCTTACTCAAAAATGTTGATGTGCCCCTATTTTGAAACCCTGGCGACGCCATTGACTGTTAGTATCCGCTGAACAGACTTCTACTCCTCCAGTAATTAGAAACGACACGGCAAATGAACGCGCGGTGATGTTTTGTCGTGCTCGATTTGTGAAATTCCTCGGCTACCGATGTCAGAAAAACGTCATTCGTCACTCCGCCTGATCGGGTTTGACTCGGGGTGGGGGGGGAAGGCGTGTCGTGACTTTGACGTGACGTGCCTGTCACTCCGGTGCAATCGCCTGACCGTCGGTCCGTCTCTCCACCGCGGATAGGCACCCAAATTGAAAATTTTCCGGCAGTCAATCGAATTGACTTCGTTGCGAAGACATTTCGTGACCGCCGGATTCGAGAGTATGTATATGCAGTGTATAGATGAGGCGCAGGGTTTCGAGAGTACATGATGTAGCGCCAGTGGCGTAGGAGGAGGAGGAAGAAGAAGACGTCGTGTGCACGACTTCTCGTCGACATCTCGCGCGAAATCTCGCGTCGAAGAGAAAATCTCGAACGAACTCCCGTCCACGGGGGTCATGACGCGAGATGTCTCGTCAATTGATTTAGTCTCAACAGGATCTAGGATACGCGAATTGCAGGCGACGCCATTTGTCATTTCACTTCGGCTGCCATGGCGCGTTGCCAGGCAACCGCTGTAACTACGAGATGACGTCATCTCCAAGGCTCTGAACTGCCACTACCGAGCGGAAGCTACGATTGGATGTATTGTTCCTGAATGTTTCCATTATCCTTCTGAGTTGATCTATGTCCGTAGTAAAGATTTAGGGAGTTTAGTGAGAGGATTTTGGGACCATTACCAAATTTGAAGTTCTTTGGAAGAAGGGTCAATTATGGAAAATGCGTGTCTAAATCTTGGCAAGGTGTGACGAACTTTTCAAACGAACATTTCCATATTTCTGTGATGTCTCTCGACCTCTTCATCTCGGGTTTACTATGCGCGTTCTATGCCACTGAATGGCCATCAAGGAGGCGAATTCTTATCTACGGAATTGTATTTTTCGCCAGAAATCTCGGTAAGGCTAGTAGCCTATCATTGCGTCTTCTGATACAGTGGCGTAGCCAAGGAGGGTTTGGGGGTTAAGACCCCCTCCCTTGGCTGCCGAAAACAAAACATTTTAAATGAGTTTCTATGCATTTTTAATTTTGGGACGCAATTTTGGGGTCAACCACCCCTTTGCTATAGAATGCAACGGTGTAAAATACGACGACCTTTTTTGCTTGTCAGAAAAAATTGAAATAACCCTTTTTTGCTTTTCACCAAAAAAGAGATTACCGTTTTTTGCTTGTTAAGATTTTTCCGAAGTTGGTCGCGTTCAAAATCGAAAACCAACCCCCTTCCGGAAATCCTGGCTACGCCACTGTTTTGATATACGGCAATAACGACGGTAGGCCTATGTACTGTAGAATGATACTGAATAAATTCAATGACCAAAATAATGAAACGTCAAGTTAGATGATGGAATATCTTCGAAGTCTGCTCTCCAGATGAGATGAAATCTTTGTCCATTTCAAGTGATTACTTTGAACGTAAAATAAATATGTAATGTAATTCCACGGTACTTTGAATTGATATATCATGTACGAGTGAGATACAGAAATGTTAAAAAATTATTGTGAATAAGGAAGCGAAATGTTATCCTAGGTTCTCCAATTTCGGGTTGTCCATTAATTACATCAACAAAATACGAGAGGGGGTCTGAAAATGTTTGACAGTTATTGACAGGGGTAGGGGGTCAAGAGAAGTTGACGTCAATCAATCAAATCAAATCAATCAAATCATCAACATTTTGCAAATAATCAAATACAGAAATATGTTGAATAATTTTAACATCAAATTTGTGCAAATAACAAAATTTCATTTAATAGGTCTATTTATTACAACGAAAAACAAAACCCGTAAAGTTGGCCAACAAAGTTTGCAATGACATATAAAAGTCTTTAAATGATGGAAATTAGGAGTTATTTTGACATTTGACAGAAAGTACATATAGTCAAAAAGGGGGTATAAAAGTCATACCAATAATTATCATTTTTGCAAAAATCAAATATAACATTTAATACTATTTATTACAACGAAAAACAAAACCCGACAAGCAAAACATTTAGGGGGACTACCCGCAAAAATAATAACCACTAAACTTTTAGGGGTCACTGATCATAGGGGGACATAATTATAGGGAGGGTCAGTGAAAGTTTGACATAATTATAGGGTTGACGTAATTAATGGACAACCCTTTGTCAATATGAGGTCTGTATGCGAACAGGTAAAAGTTTGACCGTTGAGCTATTTATATTGCGCCTAATCAATCAAGCATTACAATTAATGTCAATTATGTCAATTAAGTAGTCAAAAATTGCGCCATTAAAAGTAGGTTGTTGACGTAATTAATGGCTACCCCTTTGTCAATTTGATGGTCTGTGGCCGCCCGGCACCACGACTAGAATCCGGGATGGTCACCCATCCAAGTACTAAGAGCTCGACGTTATTATTTCGAGGGTTCTTATGAGTCTCGTGCATTATGCAGAGCCATGCAGAATCGCATGCGATTCAAATTGCCGTAGTTCGCAGGGCGCTCGCCAGATGGACGGCAACAAAGCAAATATTTCCTCAAAGAATTCAATAAAAAAGGTGCGTTATATACGGTACTCCGTCGCGAAAGAGAAAATCAATTAGTGAACGTATATTCGTGTTCAACGTTCTCTATCTACGATGGACCT
Source organism: Metaphire vulgaris (assembly GCA_018105865.1). NCBI lineage: Eukaryota > Metazoa > Annelida > Clitellata > Crassiclitellata > Megascolecidae > Metaphire > Metaphire vulgaris. The sequence continues at coordinate 4,595,036 of CM030852.1, forward strand.
ATAATGCAATCGGGAACTGGGAAGAGGAGGAGGAGAAGGAGCTGGAGGAGGAGGAGGTGGAGGAGGAGGAGGAGGAGGAGGAGGAGGAGGAGGAGGGGATGGGAGACCCAATTTGCTACATCGAAATTAGTCTAACGAAGATTAAATGGAGGACAATTGCTGATACTAGATATATTTCTGCAGTTTCACGTAGACTGCAAAGAGTTGATGCTTGCGAACTTCGCGAATAATATGATTTTATTTGCTCTGCTGTTTTTGATTATCCAAAAACACAATTCATAGTATTAAAATGCCAATACAGTTCACGGTGACCCGTCAAATGCGCGAACGACATTTGCGCGCTGACATTTGCGCGCCGACATTTGCGCGACGACACTAGCGCGCCGACATTTGCGCGCCGACATTTGCGCGATATTAGTTGATATAATTGGGGTTAGGGTTATGGTTAGAGTTAGGGTTTGATTTTGGGTTATGATTAATGGTTATGATTATGATGTGATTACTAAAGCACGGATGACTTTTAATTTTTATATATATATATATATATATATATATATATATATATATATATATATATATATATATATAGCGCAATTCGTGCTTCCTCGAAATACGCGCTAATGTCGGCGCGCAAATGTCGATTCTACGTTCGCGCATTTGTCGTCGCGCAAATGTCGGTCGCGCAAATGTCGGGGCGCAATTGTCGGTGAACCCAGTTCACGAATTAAATTCCTTCTTGTATCTTCGTAAGTTTTCGCACTATACTGTAATTAATTTGCAAAGTTTTAAACTAAAGTTTCAAAAATACTTCATAAGTTTTGTATTCTATATGATCACTATAGGCCTACAGTGTATGTACGGTATAACTTCGTTATAACGTAATTAGCGGAATCTGTACAATTTAGTACGTTATATCCGAGATACGTTATATTCGGTGCCATCCTATGCGGTAACGCAACATACGGGACCCTACGTTACGGTTCGTCATAGCCGAGGATATGTTATAACCAAATCCGTTATAACGAAGTTCCAATGTATTACTAACAACATGCATCGAAACATATGAAAGGGAAGGGCATATTTGATGTGTCTGATGTTCTCACTCATTGTATAATACTATAAATTTAATTAATTATTGATTAATTCCTCTTTATATTGCTACTTTGTTTTCAATTAATTTAGGATTTTGATGCAAGTTTGTATCCATTACTTTTGAATAACTATTTACCACTAGCTTTTTAAAAATTACTTTTTCTGACATTGTTTTCAGTTGTTCAATTAATTAAGACACTTTCAGGGTGCGATTTGTGACCTGGAGCAGTGGGGGGGATATGTCGAGCTTGGGGCCGGGGATGTAGTTGTTGGGAAATGTAGCAGTGGGGGGATGTAGTGGTGGGGGATGTAGCAGTAGGGGGGATGCAGTTGGGCAGTGGGGGGGGGAAGATTCCCCTTCCCCTACAAATCGCGCCCTGGGCACTTTAATGTTCTATTATGATGACGTAGGTCCTGCCTCGTATATTACTGCATGCCATTTCGGTTGTATTGGAAAATAAACTATCTATCTACAGGGTGGCGCAAAAAACCCCGGACTAGTAACATTTAGGTTGGCATTTAATATAGTCCGGTTTTTTGCGCCACCCTGTAGGCCTATATATATATTATCTTGAAGTCTGTTGTCTTCGAGCAGGAGTCGGCGAATCTTGGCCGCTGACGAGGCGTCACCAGGCCGACGATCGCCCGGTCTTCGTCCCGACCGACTCTCGCAATGTCACCGTCGACCTGGGCGACCGAGCGGTGCTCAAGTGTCGCGTCGAACACCTCGGAGCAAAGACGGTGAGACCTCTTTTTCGTCTGTAACCGCCTCTACCACCCCTTCCCCTCGGCTTCCCCCCCAAGGCAACGTCGTTTCGTCGCATCGCCGTGGTGTTGCATTCTGTTGTTGGCAGTGGCGGTTCCACGTAGGGGATGAGTGGGGATGCATCCCCCCACCGGACTTCCGGACTTTTTCGCTTGTGAAACCTATTTTGTGGGTAAAAGTCTAGTAAAACTACGGGGAAAAACTGTGGATGACCTTTTTTGATTGTCAACCTATTTTTAGGGTAAAAGTGTAGTAAAATTAGGGTAAAATTTCCTTCTGTCAGTCTTTTTCGACAAAGTTAATTGATTTATTTCCTTCTCTCTTTCGGCAAAGTTTATTGATTTTTTCCTTCTCTTTTCTTCTCCGCCAACTTCCTATGAATTCGTTTCATCCCCACCAAGAAATCCTGGAACCGCCACTGGCTGTCGGTGTGAGTCTTGAGTCTTCAAATACTGACTTTAAAACAATGGCTATATTACTATTACTACTATTAAAAACAATGGCATATTGTTACTTTGATTTATGCATTGGCGTAGGTCTAAATTTGGACGAAAAAGTGGGGGAGACGGCCCCTATAGACTACCTTCCTCCTTCACTTTACGTAGAATTAAAAAGAACAGCTGTAGTGGGCAAACAGAAGTTGAAATAGAGGAATGCATGAATGACAGAGGTTTTCAACACAGGAGAAGTCCTACTAAACCACTTAATATCCAGTAATAATAATAGGCCTAATAATAATAGGCCTACTACTACTACTACTACTACTACTACTACTACTACTACTACTACTACTACTACTACTACTACTACTACTACTACTAATAATAATAATAATAATAATAATAATCTATAATATTAAGATCCTTATTCTGTATTTCTGTTACCTTCAAGCGTTCTGATTGGTTGACTATTGGTAGACGGTTTAGACGGTTTAGTCCTTACGTCGCGATGCGTTGGTGGACGATGTTCGAAGACGACGTTGCTATTGGTAACCAAACGGTTTAGTCGAAGAAGCGTTTGACGAAGCGTACGTTCAATTGTTCATTGCAGCGTCATAATGTGTACAACGTCGAGATGCGTTGGTGGGCGTAGCTTGAGGAAGTTGCGCAATTTTAACGTACACAAAAATACGTGTACAGCGTCACAAATGGTCACAGTTGCGTGATTTTAACGTGCATAGGCCTAATTATTACGTGGCGCAGAGCTTGGCTAGGTGGCGTATGTACAGTACATCATTGAAATGTTGTTCAGCATGAATTCAATGATTGGGTATTAGGTATAGGTATTGGATTAGTATTATCCTGCGCTGCAAGCGAAGCGAGCGCGAGAAGAGAGCATCTTTTAGTAGTAATAATATTAATATTATTATTATTATTATTATTTATTATTATTATTATATTATTATTATTATTTATTATATATACAGTCGCCTCTGCATCCACCCAAGCATTATATTTTTCTATTTTTCTAATTGTCAAGCTTCGAAATTGCTCAGTTATTCCAGTTTAACCTCCCAAGCGCTATGCAAGTTGGAAAACAGTGGCGTTATACAAATAACAATAGACAGAGTGTCATTATCTAAATTATAAAATGTAGTGGCGCCTTATAAATTTAAGACAAACGGAATATTTTTAATTAATTAGTAATTCAAATTTCGTAACTATAATGGCCTGAATGTCTTAGTTCTGCGACAGATTTTGATTCTACGTAGGCCCTATTCATCGGATGAATGAGAGAACACTAAGTCTGTAGATATGAACATAATTATGTTAAGTTTTATTCTCTTTGAAATGCAAAGCGTCTCGAAATTCAAAATCTTTATAACTTTCGTGCCCAACTATCTGAAATATCTACCAAATACATGGGCGCCCACACATGGGAGCAAGAGGGGACCCTGGAAAACGCACATCTGTTTTTGTGACTACAGTAACTATATTTTGGCTTTTAACCAATATTTTAACACTAAAACACTACTGATACACAAAGTGACATTGAGAAACTTAACTTTTACCGTGAAACCGTGGAATTGAATAACACTTGATATCTATCTTAACCGTGACCATTGCGTTTTGCCCCCCCCCGGGGAGAATTTCTGTTGGCGCCACTGACCAAATACCCGTATTTTTCAGGTCAGGAAAAGCGGGTCGAAAAAGGTCGTTCTGCAGAGTGAATTTCGTATCAGTAGTTGTACAAAATTATATCTACCGTATGCACGCATTTGCCGGAACAGCGCACAATGCAGTGATCTATGTGTTCTGCCATCTATGCTGTCGGAGCATTTGCATATGAGTTACGGAGCATTAATCCTATATTCGCCTCCATTAGTCCTGTATTTGGAGTGCTTTTTTCTAGGAGAAAAAGGGCTGAGAGTTCACATCTGTTTTGTCGTAAGAAACATACCATAGATATTTTAGTAGAATAACAATACTTGATGTATTCATATACGATGTAGCTCGTTGTTTTTTCAAACTGTAATTTACGCTGTTCCCGCGCGTTCCAGAGTTTATTCTAGCCACCTTGACATTGGGGGGGAGTTTGAAATGTTTGGGGGGACAAGATTTGTCTATCCACGCTTTTGGGGGGAAAATTTCCATCCCCAAGCCAACATATACAATTGGGGGGGGGGGGAATTTTGAAACGTTGGGGCGACCCCCCAAAAAAAACAGGCATAGAATAAACACTGCGCGCGTTACCACTGAAAAGATAACCGATTGTAAGTAAAACACGCATTATTGCGCATCGATATAAAGTTATAAACGAATCTGGAAATAAGGCGTTTCCGCTGAAAAGTACTGCCTGGATGCCTTTGCTCTCCAGTCGTACGCCAGATATTCTGATGGTTTCTGAAACTGTCTGCGACAATTCCTATACCGCTGCTTTTCATCCGCCGACTCCATTAATGGACGGAGGAGAAGAGGGAGAAGAACATGGCCAGGAACTTCGCTCGATTCGAATACGAATCCACGCGCCATTTGCTATGATTGAAGTCTTATATATCGGCAGACACTAACGCACGCACGCATGCACGCACACACACACACACACACTATAATGCACACAGGCAGAGAGAGAGGAAGAGAGAGACAAAGACGAGAGAAATGGAGAGAGAGAGAGAGAGAGAGAGAGAGAGAGAGAGAGTGTGTGTGTGAGAGAGAGAGAGAGAGAGGGAGAAAGAGATAAACAGAGACAAAGAAAGGAGATATAATAAGGAAAAGAGAAAGAGAGAGAGAGAGAGAGAAAGAGAGAGGGGGAGAGCAAAACAGTGAGATGAAATAGAGAAGCAGAGAGTAGAGGAGTACAAAGAAGAAAGATAAGGAGAGGAAAGGAGAAAAAAGAGAAAAACTGAGAAAAACATAGAGAGGGATGGAAGAGAAAGAGAGAAAGAGGTAATGGGAGAGAAAGGGAGAGAGAGAAAGAGAGAGAGAGAGAGAAAGCGAGAGAGAGAGAGAGACATACACACAGACGTAGTTGCAATAGCAGAAAACTACTGCTCTGTCGTAACTAACGCAAACTATAAACTGGAATACAGAGCTAACCTTTTCCTGATCGATTTGGTGAACCGTCATTGACTGATACCTGTGAGTATTAAGCACGGCGACATAGAAGTGCATCATCATCATCACCACCATCACCACCATCACCATCACCGTCACCATCACCATCACCATCATTAGCAGCAGCAGCAGCAGCATTACGTTATTAACGTCATTACAATAGGCTCAATGCACATGTTCAATGTCTTCCAATCTTATGCGATCCAGTCACCAGTTCTATCCGACTTACTGGCGATACAGCATAGTTATTGAGAAAAGTATGCTGTAGGTCACTTGATTATGCTGTAGGTCAGTGTCTCGCAAACTTTTTACCTCGCGGCACACTAAACAGAACAAATTTTTTTCACGGCACATTCTTCATAAAATTACAAAACCAACCAACAATTTATTAAATTGAGTGTTCTTTATTAAGGAACTGCCGGGTCTGCAGTCACATATAATGATATGTAGATGTAACAAACGCGAAAGTAACGTTCATAGACTGTAGATTCTCGCCGTTGTTTTCCTTAGTGTCGTTTTCACCTTGCATTTTCTCAGATCTTGCCAAAAATTTATCCATTTCAAATTTCATAGGGCTAAATCTCGGTAAAAGCATCAAATTCAACTGTTACTATACTTATAGTTACCCTACTATTGCAACATCTCAACACATGCAATGTAATAATTTCAAAACGGTAATTGGGTCAAATGTATCCTTGCGCGCTCAGACGCTGTTGTTTTTACATTGTAAAGGCAAGGACGGTGACGTCAACGAAAGACGTTAATTTCTGGCAGTTGTATCGTTGCGCGCGCAACGTTATATAAAAAAATGGATGTCCGATATATTGTATTGAGTGCCGCAGGCTGGTGTGAGGTTCTATATATGACGCCATTTTTACACTTGCTCATCCGGCAAAATTTTTAGGAAGGGAACAAAAAATTAAAATAATAGTAAAATTCTGAAATTCTTTCACGGCACAGCTGGATTATCGAGACACTGCTGTAGGTGATTACGTAATAATAGATAATAATTATGCACTTCTATAGCACCAGCTCTAATACCCAAGGGTAGCAGTCGATGGTACTTCAAATCCATCCGCAAAAGACTAGGTCATTCCAGAGATCATCAGTCAGATGGAAAGAGTAAGACCGATTGTGGAGGAAAAGCTAAGGTCACGTGAGGTCAGTGTAGGTCACGTGATCGCGCTGCAGACCACGTGACCGACCATGCTAATGCTGCAGGTTACCTGACAATACTGTAGGTCACATGATTACGCTGTAAACCACATGATGATGATAATGATGATGATTGATGATGATGATTGATGATGATGATGACGATGATGATGATTGATGAAGAAGAGATGATGATGATGATTGATGATGATGATGATGCAGATCACGTGATCGTGCTGTAGGTCACGTGGCGGAGACAGAACGAGGACCACCCGCTGACGATCGGTCTGTACATATTCGCTCCGGACACTCGTCTTGGAGTGGACTTCAACCAGAGAACGGACGAGTGGAGTCTGGTGGTGAGGGACGTCCGCTTGTCCGACCGAGGACTCTACCACTGCCAGGTCACGACCAAAGACGAACACGAGAACACCTACAACGTCCAGCTCAACGTCAGAAGTCAGTCAGTCACCGATTCGCTTCAGGCAGTCAGTCAGTCTGTCGGTCAGTCGGTCAGCCAGTCAGTCAGTCAGTCAGTCAGTCAGTCACCGATTCAGTCCAGGCAGTCAATCAGTCAGTCAGTCGGTCAGCCAGTCAGTCAATCGGTCGGTCAGTCGGTCAGCCAGTCAGTCAGTCAGTCAGTCAGTCGGTCAGTCAATCAATCAATCTGGAGGAGGTTAATGATAATATAGATGAAGGCAAGGCAGTCAACATAATATATTTAGATTTTGCCAAAGCTTTTGATAAAGTAGCCCATGCAAAACTGGCTGCCAAACTGAAGTCTAGTGGAATCAGTGATGGGTAATTCAATTTCTAATTCTAATTAATTAGCTAATGAATTAGCTATCTGTCTAATTCTAATTCTAATCAATTACTTCCAAAATATTGCTAATTCTAATTCTAATTCTAATGAATAGCTTGCTAATTGTAATTGAAAATAACAATTAGTTGCCTAATTAGCACACTTGCTTGTGTCAAGTGCTTTGGAACCACGATTCAAACTCAAGTGGATAGAGAGTGCTGAGGAAGGATATTTTGTTCATGGACAAATTAAATGTCAAGTAAATTCAGTCTCAAAGCAGATGAACAGTCTTTGACACCGGCTATGGACAATGACAAATCAGTCACACCTCAAATTAAGTCCCACAACGATCTATTTGGATATAATTATGGAAGAAACTTTGCTGACGTCAACAGAAACTGAAGAGCTCCAAAGTTACTTATATACTCCAACCAATATGAACACTAATTGTATTTCTTTTTGGGAGGACCATAAATTGAACTTTCCCTGTTTATATCAGCTACATTTGCAGCATCATATTGTACCGGCCACAACTGCTGCTATTGAAAGATCATTTAGTGCAGCTGGATTTATTCTTAATGATAGGAGAAAATGAAATCGATTAGATGATACTTTGTTTGAGTCACTTTTACTTGCAAAATGCAATTCTGATATAATCTAGATTACGGAGGATGAAATTAATTTTCGCCGTTACATTAAAATGCATTGCAATTTTTATCACTGCACTTCTAATTGCTAATTCTAATTAAATTAGAAGGTATCTAATTCTAATTCTAATTAATTGGTTGTGAAATTTTGCTAATTCTAATTCTAATTCTAATTGTAAAATTTCAACTAATTCTAATTCTAATTAATTAGATAAAAAAGGGCAATTACCCATCACTGAGTGGAATACAAGGAAATATTCTCAGATGGATTCAAAATTGGTGGCAGGGAAGAAGACAGAAGGTTGGCAAAAGGAGTGTCCAAGCAGAATGGACAAGAGTATAGAAATGATACCGATGAAGCATTACTATACAAAATTTCAAAGTTTGTCGATGATACAAAGAGGTGCAGAAATATAGACTCCGAGGTTGATGCTAAAAGTTTAAAGGAAGATCTAAGGAAATTGTTTCAGTGGTCTATGGATTGGCAGATGCTTTTTAATATCGGCAAATGTTCTGTAATGCACGTTGGGAAATCTAGCAATGGTAATGAATATTGATTGATTGATTGTTGTTTGTTTGAACGAATGAATGAATGAATTCGTTTGGGCCTATGTTGCTATGCTGTAGGTAATGTATATTATATGTTTTCGGTCACGCGGCTATATTATAGGTCACGTGGTCATGCTGTAGGTCACGTAGTTATACACATACATACATATAGTACATACATGCATACATACATACATTATCCTGGATATCTTTTTCAGCGATCCATGTAACTGGTTCTCAGCTGGTCAGCGTTGGAGGTCCGATATCCCTTCAGTGTCAGGCCGGACTGACTGACCTTTCCGACCAATCGTTCGACCTCTCCTGGGTCAAGGACGGACGCCGCCTAAGGTCGGACTCGCAGGAAGGACTCGTTATTAGCAAGAGGCTGGAAAATACGTTGATAACCAGCTGGTTGAAAATCCAGCCAAGCCTAATGATGCACACGGGCATTTACCGATGTCTCACGTCAACACAAGTATCCTCGGAAATCTTCGTACGCGTCAGAAACAGTAAGGACGACTACAGACAGGCAGGGATATTTGTACCCCACCCCTAACACTCCCCAACACCAGGGCGCGATTTGCGGGGGAAGGGGAATATTTCCCCTCCCCACTGCCCAACTGCATTCCCCCCTACTGCTACATCCCCACAACTACATCCCCCACTGCTACAGTTTCCAACAACTACATCCCCCCAAGCTCGATATATTCCCCCCACTGTTCCAGGTCACAAATCGCACCCTGCCCAACACCCCAATTTGAGACCAACACCCTCCCCAACACCCATCCACCCAATCTCAGCTATGAGCTGACCTTTTTTTGCTTGTCAGACTTTTTAGGCAGAGGACCCCCAGAATTTACCTACACCCCCAAATTGATAATCCTACTGTAGAAATAACTCTGCAGACAGAGGCGGCTCCACGTTGGGGATGACTGACTGGGGATGCATCCCCACAACCGACCTTTTTGTTTGTTAGTCGTTTTCAGGGTTTACTGCATGGGCCCGGACCGCCTACATTTGGCCGGACCTCTCTGTGAAAAACTGCTGATGAACTGCTTTTTCTTGTCAGCCCTTTTCAGGATTTACAGGGTTTACCGCGCCCCGGGCCCCGGGCCCAATACAAGTCGCCATCTTCCTAGAAATTCATTTCACCCCCACCAACTTCCTAAAAATTCATTGCATTCCCCACCACCAAAAAGTTCTTGGAACCGTCATTGACTACAGAGGAACTTCCTTATAACGGACTCAGTTATGGCGTTGCTTGTAACGTGACGTAATCGCAAGCGTAACGTACTCGATTGTGATCGCCTAGGAAAAAGCGACTTTTGAAAGGTAAATGTAAAGGTTCGCCCATATTCGAATTCGAGCGTCGGGCCCGGCTACGATCTCCGGTTTCAGGCGAGCAACTACTCAGTTGGCTTGCGTCTAGAATAGTCCGCCATCGCTTTCTCCAGACCCACGTTTTACTTTAGCTACTCATTTATCATCGCCCTCTAACGGGAGTTGAACGCGTTCCGTCAACGTGCCGCTCAAGCGTGTTACCAATCTGCCATCTTCCCGCCCCTTTTGAAAGCTCTATATAAATTCACGAGATTTGCTTACTTACTTAACGTACCGCACTATGCGGTCCCGTGTAGTGCGTTACCGTATTGTATGGTTTGAATATAACGTACCCTTACTTAGGGGTGGGAAGATGGCAGAAGAGGTCACACGCTGGGCAGGCACGCTGACGGAATGGGTTCAACTCCCGTAGGAGCCCCTAAGGTCGACTCAGCATTACTCGCTAGAGGGCGGTTATAACATCAAATTGAGGAGCAGCGTTTGTTGCGAAGTAAAGCGAGGGCCTAGACGTTTGACTGGCAACCTACTCTAGGTTAATGGTGTATGCCATCCGCGTCGCTGTATGCCTAAGAGACCGGAGATCAGCGCCGGCCCCAACGCTCAAAATTGAGCATGGGAAAACTTTACTTTTTAAAAACTTGCATGTATACAGGGGCGTAGCGACGGGGGTATATCGGTATATATACTCCCAAAATCAGTCTACCTTAAAGTTTTTTGTGTGATTTACATGTGGTTATATGTGGTTTATATGGTTTATGTGGTTTATAGTTAAGATTTATACCCACCCAAAATATTTATACCCTCCCAAATCAAATTCCTGGCTAGGCCCCTGCATGTATGTCTCAGGTATTTGTGTGTATTTCCTTCCTCTGATACTCTCATTTAATTCGGATGTCAAGCTTTCGCTATTTTGTTTTCCTTTTCAGATACATCGATTAAGTCCGATATATGGCATAATTCAGGTAGAAAGATTATCTGTTAAAAGTTTTGGATATAAATCAGCGTATGTCGGGAATTTATTCCCAGTAAGAGTTAGGCACATGCAGTGGCGTAGCCAAGGGGTTGGGTGTTAAACCCCTTTGGCTGCCGACGAACAAAAATTTTAATGTGTTTCGATTACATTTTAAATTTTCGGACGCGGTTTTGGGGGTCAAACCCCCCTTTGGCTGCCGAAAAACAATAATTTGTAAGCGCTATAAAGTAAAGATGTAAGGCGACGACCTTTTTGCTTGTCAAGATTTTTCGAAGTTGGTCATGATCAAACCTAACCCCCTTCCGAAAATCCTGGCTACGCCACTGGGTACATATACCACAGTACCAACGTATCAATATATAATCACATAGGTTTGCAAACATTGCACAGAACGTCAATATACTGCAAGTTAATTCTAAACTAAGCATCTCTCTTTAAATTGTCTAAATTTTAAAAACAGGCAACATGGGTCCCACTGCACCCATCGAAAAAGTTTTACTTCTAACTTTTGGGACATCATACAGCAAGAACCAAGCATTTTACCCCCACTGCAGGGCGGCATCCTTGAGCACTGAGGACCAGGCCCCAAAGTCCATGGCCCCAGTGTGGATGATGATGATGATGATGATGATGATGACGACGATGATGATGATGATGACGACGATGACGACGATGATTCTTGGAAGATGATGACGACGCAAAGTGGCGGAAAAAAGAATTCATTGTTAGTGTGTTTTGCTCACTAAAGATGACAATGCAAGAAAAATTTCATTTGCAGTATTTTTCACTAAATTTTTTTAAAACTCACCGGGTGGGGCAAAAAAATGTCATCCGAAAATGCCCAGATGGTGGAACCGCCACTGGTTGACAAGAAAAAAAGGTAACTAGCAGTGTTTTGCCCAATAACGTATGTGAACCTTACCAAAAAGGCCTGACAAGCAAAAAAGAGCTCTGTTGGGGGATGCATCCCCAGTCATCCCCAACGTGGAACCGCCCCTGGATGATGACGACGACGACGTTGTTGTTGTTGATGATGATGATGATGATGATGATGATGATGATGATGATGCTGATGCTGATAATAGGTTGAATGTGAAATCTTTAGGTATGTCTGCTGGAAGAATGGCGAGTCCTTTGTACAGTCGCTCATCCGTTAACATCTTAAATGTCCTTGCGTTTCTTCCGTACCTCGTCATGCAGGTTCCTTTCCTCCGAATTCCAGCGACCTTTTCCATGTCGACGGAATCGAAGTCGAGCATCTAATAAAGACGGCGCTATGCAAAATTCGCCGTCGTCGTCATCATCTTATCATCATATCATCATGTTATCATCATGTTATCAGCATCAGCTGCAGCGTCGTTACCACCACTATCATCATCATCGTCGTCGTCGTCATCATCATCATCGTTATCATCATGATCAAATCGTCGTCATCATCATAGTCATCATCACCATCGTCGTCATCATCATCACGTCGCCATCATCATGGTGTCGTCATCATCATCATCATCACCATCGTCATCATCATCATCGTCGTCATCTTTATCTTCATCATCACCATCGTCATCATCATCATCATATCGTCGTCATCGTCATCATCATCATATCGTCGTCGTCATCATCATCATATCGTCAGCATCGTCGTCATCGTCGATTTGTCGTCATCATCATTATCACCACCATCATCATCGTCGTTGTCGTCATCGCCGGTACGTCGTCATTATCTCTGTCAGCAACAACACAGTTGATTGTTGTTTAATTGTGCGTTTGGTAAAAAAAACGATTTCGTTAGACGCAATAAAATTAAATAACAGGCATAGAATCTTTGCCTGTCTGTGAGTGAATTTTGCACAGAGCGATACTAATGTAATGTAGCAGAACATTTGTATAGCGCCTCTACAGAAGAATCAATCAGAAGCAGTCCCGCTGCCACTACTGCATCAAAAAAATTAGTTTTAAACCGTTTCAAAAAAGAGGGTCATAGAATAGACAGTTACTAAATTACGTATGGGTTCATATATATATATATGGGTATATATATATATATATATATATATATATATATATATATATATATATATATATATATATATATATAGTAGGCCTACGTACGCACTGAGGGGTCAGGTGGTCGGATTTTTAGATTTTTATTATGCAACGGGGGAGGGGGCGGGGGGTGAAAATATGACTTTTTGCGTACGTAGTATATGGATGAACCCTCTTCTGGGGTCAAGAGCATTCCAGGGGATAGGACACTCGACAGTTTATCGAACCTACAGTATTTTCACTATGATCTCAATGACCCCATATCCTGCAGCTCAGATCCTCGTAGCAGGGATATTTTTACACCCCCCCTAACACCCACTCAACGCCCTCCCCCTCCCAATTTGAGACCGACACTCGAAACACCCCCAATCTCAGCTATGGGATGACCTTTTTATGCTTGTCAGACTTTTGGGCAGGGGACCCCCAGAATTTACAGACACCCCCAAATTGATAATCCTAGAAATAACCCTGCCTTGCAGAGAGGTTCAACCCATAGAGAAACCGAAGACCGAAGAAGTTCGCTGAAGTTCTCGATAATTAATGTAGATTTTCTATCGCAAATAATATGAAGTTGCAAGGGTTGGACCTACTAGATTTCCAGTAGCCAGGGTTCTAAATTTCCAGTAGCCAGGGTTCTAAAACACCGACGCTTACTGTGGCTACTGGAGATCTAGGAATTTCTCGATTGGCTGTTTCCGTTAAATTCTTGTAGTTCAAAAGCAATAATTATTCAGTAGCGCATATTAAGATGGAATGTCGTTCAATCGATAGATTCGCAGTTTCTTCTGTATGACAGCGGCGTAAACCTGGTCAGAAAAACGACCATCTCCTAATAATTTCTCAACACAGAACACATTGACCTGTCAGACTTTTAGGACGCTAAAGAGCCACAAAAAACTAGTGATGACGTTTATGCGTGTCGCGCTTTTTATGACGTTAAAGAGGCGAATATGCGCATTTTTATGACCATTTTAAACATTTTAAAGCAAAAGTCATCCATGTCCGAAACGTTAAGGACATGACTTTTCCAAAAAAATACCCATTCCAGAACACGAGGAGGATTTGGGACGCGTTAAATTGCGCTCATGCAGTCGGAGGTCCCACGAAACCAACGGAGGGAAAAAATTAATCTAAACCCCTCAAAAACAGTCGCCAACCCAGTTTCCTTATTGCTAGGCATACGAAGGCAGTGTTTGTTTGTGAAAGCAGTCTCTCTCACACATTCCATTCCACGTGTCGCCAACGTTTCTGTACTCGTTGACTCCGCATTAACAGAGGTGTGATGTGATCCGTAGATTTGACTACGAACCCCGAACAAACTGAAAGCGTCTTTGCGCACCAGGACGTCACGAAGAATGTCGACGTAAAAATGTTGTCGTTAGGTTGAAAAATATTTTTAAAATGTTTGTTAAGACAACAGAAACTATGGAGAGCGCGGTTCGAGTCGTAGGCGGTCTAATTATTAAGTGGAGTCGCTTGCGTCGATGAGTTAAACAGGATTGAGAAGGAGGTGGTTTGAAGGGAAACGCCCGAAACGCGGTTTTCATGGGAAAATACTGGGGTTGAAGAGAGAGAGAGAGAGAGAGAGAGAGAGACAGAGACAGAGACAGAGACAGAGACAGAGACAGAGGCAGAGGCAGAGACAGAGACAGAGACAGAGAGAGAGACTTTTAAAGGAAGATTGGTCACTGTACTATACTCAGAAAAGGGATATTTTACACCCCCTAACACCCTCAAAACCCCTCCCCCAATCTGAGACCGACATCCCCCAATCGAGGGATATTTTGACACCCCCAAAGCACCACCCAACACCCTCCCCTCCGAATTTGAGACCGACACCCCAACACCCCCAAATCTGAACTAGGGATGACCTTTTTTAATTGTCAGGCTTGTTTGGAGACTCAATAAGGTTTTTGCTTGTCAGAATTTTTCCAAATTTCGACACCCGCCCCCAAATTTTCCTGACACCTCCAAATTCACAATCCTAGAAATAACCCTGGTTAAAACGTTTATCTGAGCAGCTAGATTAGAGAATGTGCCTTACCCACCCAGGGGGAATAAACAGGGTAATATTCCCAGGGGAATAATTCCCAGGGGTAATAAACAATTAAGTCACACTATGCAAAACGACTGTGAAATGCACTGAACAGCCAATAATACTGGAATAAATTGCTTACTCTATGTTGCAAGTAAGTAAAGCTGCATGACCTGCTAATAGCAGTGGCGGTTCCAGGATTTGGCAAGTGGGGGCCGTTGGGGTGGCAACTTCTAATTATGGGGGCCAAACATTTGTTGTTAGGTATGTAGTATTAAGTATAGGGTCCCAAGTTCCCAACAGGGGGGCCACTGAGGGCAGGCACTCAGTTGGGGGGGGGGCACGGGCCCCCGGACCCACCCTGTCGTTCGTTCGTTAGTTAGTTCGCAAGGACAACAGAGGTCCGCTTTGCCAATCTCGTGTTATTGAGATTGGTCGCCCCTATGCACTTCATCGCCTTGGGGCCGGGGCGATGGGAAGCGCAGTAGCGGCAGGTTCCTGGTCCTGTAGCTGAGTTGAGTGCTGCCGTTAGACACGTAGTATCAAGATGTCTCTCCGCCAGCACTCACATGGCTGGGCTGCTGCGCCCCCCCCCCCCCAAGTCCTGAGTGATTTGTTTTGAGTGGTCTTCTCTTAGGACGATTGCCTATACCAAGGCTGACGAGCCCGTCCTAACTGGGAATAAGCAATCGACTAAACTCTATAGGCTAACTAAACCGCAGAAAGCTAATTAATTATAGCTCGTTGTAGATGATTTAACCCCTTAACTGGGGATCTCGGATATATCCGTCCATTTTGCATTGAGTTACAGTTAAATACACGGTTAAGGGGTTAAGAAATTCTGTGTTTTTATTTCTGCCAACGTTTTTTATAATAAAAACGTGGGAACAATAAAAAAAAGTAAACAACGTTTATTACATCTATGTCATATTAGAATGAATGACACTGATAGTCACAAATATAATGGGTGATTTGAGCTCGCAGTGCCTGAAGGATTAACATCGAATTGCGCGCCTTAACTGCATATTACACATTATGGCGGCAATTACGCCACACATGTATATAAAAGGCAGACAAATCTCCATACAGCCACTATAGTGCCTAATCGGCTCTCGCTTGCAACCGACTTCCCATTGAAAACTATTCGCAGGCAGTCGAGGTATGGTTACCGGAGACAGTTTGAGTTAATAATGCGTTCTTGATGGTTGGTTTGACGATTTCAAAAAAATGCAGCAAAGTCACGATTCGAACGTCAAACATAGCGTCTTTAATGACCGAGAACGCGTCAAGCGGATAGGGCTTTTCCTAGCCGACCAGGTCATCAGCGGACTCTTCGTCGGACCTCTGACGGTGTTCGTCTGGTGGGGTTCGTGGAGTTACCTCAACGCGCACCTGTTCCCATCTCGGCAGGACATAAGCGGATTCGTCTGCTTGGTCATTGGAAACCTCGGCCTCACCACGCTGGCCCTAACGCAGGTATTCTGGAAGGGGCGTCTGTCGCGAGATAAGGCCGTCCACTGGGTTTTTGGTTATCATCTGTATACGGTCGTGTGCACTTTTTTCAACATCTGCCATTGGCGCGGTATGTGGACTATTCTGGATTTCTACACCGGCGTCAGTTACCGTAGCTGCTGGATCACCTATGCCATAGGTAAGTGGGGAAAATTGTGGATTGGAGGGCAGATCAGTGTGGGGGGCAAGAAACACGCCAATGGGGGGGAAGAATTTCAAATTATTTCAATGTGCTAAATAGGTTAGCTAGATAAGGGCTGTCCATCAATTACGTCAACAATTTTTTGGCAATTTTTCACCCCTCTCAACAACTATGAAACTTTCGGTGACATCCTAAAATTATGTCAAAAACTTTGATCCGCCTACAAGGGGCCACGCATTAATTAGGTCAAATTTTTGGCACTTTTTAAAACCCCTTTTGTCAACAACTGTCAAACGTTCAGTGACCCCATAATGAAATTATGTCAAAAACTTTGACCTACCCTACAAGGTAAAAATATTATTCAGCTGGCTTTTCAGCCTGCTTGTGCCATGGGTCTAAACCCTCCCTCCGCCCCTCCTCTCAATGGTCAAAGACGACCGCAATGGTAACCGAAAATTTTGGTTTTGAACTGTCCGACCGCCCACTAAAGTAAGAAATTTTTGAGTTGGGGCCTACAGTAATTTCGACCTCTACGAGTTTTCTAAAATCGACTTCCACGTACCAGTGTTTAATCTAGGCCGTTTCCGGGGGGGAATTGCCCTTCTCCCGGAAATTTCAAATGTCCTCCCGGACATTTTGGCATGCTACATGGACTAACAGCAGCCCCATTAGAATTCCCCCCCGGAAATTTCAAATTCCCTCCGGCTTTGTCAGTTTTCCCCGGAGCCCAGGAGTCTAGATTAAACACTGCCACGTACACGATTATGTGTTTGTCCGTGTGAACCTTTACAAGAGTCCATTGGTTATTTCTTTGTTACGTTTCTTGAATACTGTATAATCCTGTTTGCTATAATGCTTCTGTTGCAACAACAACTATCATGATTATGCACAATCATGGGTCGGTATTATTCATAAAGCTTAACTTCATCATCGTCGTAGTAGTCGTCGTCGTGATTATCGTCATCGTCGTCATCATCTTTTTAGAGTAAGATCAGTAGAGGTCATTAATGTTTCACTTGTTGCTTGAATTTGCCTTGCTTTATATTTTCCTGTTTTCAGCTTATCAGATTTCATATCTAATCATTTTCTCGAGAGCAATATTTTCTCCATAGCTATTTGTTCTTTATCTTTATCTTTACATTTCTCGATGACTTCTATAGCGCCGTTTTATATAGCGCATTTTATAGCACATTTGTTGGTTTCAGATTTCAATAATCGTCAGAAAAACTGCTTATAATTATTCTTAGTCAATCCGAACAGACAATTAAATAATTAATTCATCGTTCCAGGGACTTTTTAAAGAAAAAAATTATCACTGCATTAAAATCAGAAAATTTGTGGGCATCCGCGCAAAAAACACAAACAAAACAGGTCGTCCAGAAAATGTATCACTGCACAAAGCACAGAAAATTAAATTGTATTTTACCACTGCGCATTTTCATTTTATCGCTGCACATTTTGTGTATCACTGCACGTTGAAACAGGCCATGCATCATTCATGCCTAACCATCGATTGGTGTCTTCAGCGTATTATTAAACCTGGTGCTATAAAAATGAAGAATACAAAGGATTGGATACAAAGAACATAGCCTACAGCAAACAAACAGAGAGAGAGAGAAGAGAAGAGAGAGAGAGAGAGAACACTGCAGAGAGAGAGAGACGTCATTGAAGTAATCATTGAAGTAATCCGAAAGAGAAGAACGAAATGGAGAGGACACATACTCAGAATGGAAGAAATAAGAACTTCAGAACGATTATTTTCAACTACAAACCAGAGGAAAGAAGATCTAAAGGAAGACCAAAAAGACGATGGGTGGACGGATTGGAAGAGGATCTGAACACAGCAGGACTGAATCTCAACGGAAAAGCTGATGGAAGCCATCGAATGACCTTGGAAGAAATAGCAAAGTACAGAGAACTTTGGGAGAGATGTCATGGAGAAGTCGATAGCTGGATACAGCTGGAGGATGATGATCTGACCTGACCCTATGAAAGTGCATAGTTTAGGCCTATAATTATTTATTATAACTTATAAATTTTATTAACCTCGACTACAGCTTACTTAACAGAATGAATTCTTAATCAATTTTGCTTTTCTTACGATTAAATTTTAATGAATTGACTGTATTTTGTTGACGTTACAATATTATATAATTCGCATAACCAATTGGGAAAGGGGAGGTCGGGCCCCAAATTCTGGGTGGGATCAGATTGATCAGTCGTAGGGGAGAGGGTAGGCACTAGGCACTGGGCAGGATGTTTGGAACAGAATTGATATACATGAACGTGAATGTGCCCAGAACCAGGGGCGTAGCCAGGAATTTGATTTGGGAGGGTATAAATATTTTGGGTGGGTATAAATCTTATCTATAAACCACATAAACCATATAAACCACATATAACCACATGTAAATCACATAAAAAACTTTAAGGCAGACTGATTTTGGGGGTATATATACCGATATACCCCCGTCGCTACGCCCCTGCCCAGAACTTTTTAATTTAGTTTGTCTTAACGTGTAGACTCTTCACTCGAAAATGTATATGTATCTATTCCGAAACCCTGGCTACGCCACTGAATATTAAAAACGAATATTACACACGAATGAGTTAATTATATTCACTATTATATAATATAATATGCTATATAATTAAATATACTTAGGAACAGAACGCAGCTTGCATACAGCATTTCAGAATATTAGCGAGGTCATGTAGCCTAAATATACTGCCATAAGGTTGAAGGTCAGTCTATTATCGTTTGAGGTCAAGGTTCACTGTGGATCTTTCGCTGCAGCAGAAACGCCCAGGCGCCTCCGATGATCGTCGTTTACGACCGGGATCCAGAGTTCTTCACATATACCACGAGATTCAGGGTCAAGGTACAAATCACTGGCGATACTTTTCCTCTATAGCGCTATATTAATCATCACCATCATCATCATCGTTGTCGTCGTCATCGTCATCGTCATCGTCATCATCATTATCATCATCATTGTCATCGTCATCATCATTATCATCATTATCACCACCACCACCACCACCATCTCCATCATCATCATCATCATCATCATCATCATCATCATCATCATCATCATCATCACCACCTCCATCATCATCCTCATCATCATCATCATCACCACCTCCATCATCATCCTCATCATCATCATCATCATCACCACCTCATCATCATCATCATCATCATCATCATCATCATCATCATCATCATCAAGAGTTTTAAATCGTTGGTGAATTGGCAGATTTTTTTCTCTCGCCCTCAAATTTTTACGATTTCACCTGAACGCTTTTGAAGCCGATCGATGTAGCGTGATAGACGCAACTGAGTCCAGTGGTCCTTGCATTCATCAGACCAAACGCTAACGAATGAACTGAGCTAAGTTCCTATTTGATCTGTTCCTACTTTGCTTTCCGATTCGTTATGAGCGTTTATATCCTTTGTTATCTCTCCTTCATCATCATCTTCTTCTTCACTTTCTGCCTACATGGCGGCAATAGTTACATGTAGATACGAAACATTTCCACTTCGCTCGATCTTGCGCTAATCTGCATCCTTCAACAATCGACATGTTCTTTGCTTCCAGATCTCCTTTGATGTCATCCATCCATCTTTTTCTCGGTCTTCTTCTGCCTCTGTCTTCTTCTACTTTGTGCATATGCAGTGCTTTGTAGGCCCATGTATTGTTATCCATTCTTTTAACATGTCCTGTGGCTCCTGTCTGTTGCCTGATGTCTTCATTTCTCAAATTTTGATATTTGCTTACTCCCATTATTTTTCTTAGACACTATAATAATATAATATAAATAGGCTTAGAGTGGTTCAGTAGGGACTGCCCTGTGTGAGAACCACTGTTGTTCCCGTACAATCTAATATCCTAAACTACTGAGGTTTATTTTGAAAGCATTCACAGTTGTAGACAGCTAATCTCTGCAACCATTAAACTTTTTTCGTCTGATTTTTTTTATTACCAAAGTTTCCGATCCATGTAAAATTTGAGGTATTACTAATGTATTGTACAATTTCAGCTTTGTGTTCGTTGTTAAGCTTTTGTTCCTCCATAGTGTTCTCATTCTTCCCATTAATTATTTGTAATCCTGTATTTATTTTCATTTTCACGTCCTCTGTGTGTTTTCCGTCGCTCTTCCTACGTACTTGAATGTTTCAACTTTTTCCAATATCTGTCCATTTAGTACGATTTCTGCTTCATCGTTGCCATTCCTCGAAACAGTCATAACTTTTGTTTTTTCATTGTTAATTTTCAGGCCAAATTTTTTGCTTGTTTCATTTACTTCATTAGTGATAGTTTGTAGATCCTGAATATTTTCACTCATCAGGTTGACATCGTCTGCAAACTTCAAGTTGTTTAAATCTTCCCCACTGCTAAGTCTCTGTGGACGCTTATTTACAGTCTTAGACTTAGTCTTAGATTACCCCCTCCCAACTCTGAGAAAACGGAATATTAGACATTAGACATATCGGTACCGTTTCGTGTCATCTTCGGCTCACCTGTCCTCTATACACTGGCCTTGAAGGCCTAAGTGTAGTTGTCCTTATCTCTTGGAATTGCGGTTGAATCGCAGCAACATGTCTTTCACGTTTCGGGTAAACATAATCTTGTTGTCTACGGAACTTGTCTGGCCTTATTTCTGAGGTCGCTGCTAATTTTTGCATCCTTGTTACTACTTGTTTACTTCTCCTAGTCGAGTTAGCCTTGCGTACCAACCGAACTCCTAGCCTAACCTACCAGAGGCCAATTCCATCTTACAACCGGGTCTAAATACAGATGCAGGATGTATGTTTGGCTTCTCGACGGCTGAAAGTCGGACCAAAGTCGATCTGTAATGGTGCGATAATGGTGCGAGTTCGTCGACCCTGACAAGGATTTGATTTTTAAAAAAACGTCTGTAGAGAGAGCTTACTCAGTTGGAAGGTCTCGATGCAGTGTCGGATTTACCACGGTACAGACGGTACATCTGTACCGGGCCCATCAGCAAAATAAAATTTAGGGGCCCGCCTTTTCTATTGACAATATTTTATGATGATTTTTTATGATTTATTTGCTTAAACAACTTTATTTTCCGAAAAGCAACCATTTGTCACGCAACGTGTCCTGAAAAGAGAAAAATGTCATCCTTACTATTACTCATACACTTAATCTGTAACTCTTCCGCTCTTTCGAAAGAGAACAGCTTAAAAAACTTGATAAGCAAAACAAGGTCATCTCGCCACTTTTGACACTTGATTTGTAACTATTTAGAAGAAAATGTACCGGGGCCTAAAAAGGTAAATCCACCACTGCCTCGATGGAAAAGAAGACGATGTTGATGAGGTTATGGGTTGTGTACAAGCTTACAAGTTAATAATAATAATAATAATAATAATAATAATAATAATAATAATAATAATAATAATAATAATAATAATAATAATAATAATAATAATAATAACAAGAAGTTTAAAGTGATTCAGGAGGGTCTGCCCGGTCAGAGATTTGAAAGATTTTTCAAAGAATGTGTTCCATTAATTATTGCTAAAATTCAAATTGCTGACCGACTACAACAGGGGTCTCCAAAGTACGGCCCGCGAGCCGGATACGGCCCGCCAATGTCTGTAATCCGGCCCGCGACAAAAAATGAGGAACATGCGCAAGTCGTACTAAATCTAATTTTATCGGAAATGCATCAGTTTAATTTATCTCACAGTAGTAAAAAGTCATCTCAATTACAACCGATTTTCTACAATCTGCATTTTGCACTGCATCAATATTGGGCAATAAATAGACTTATTTACAATTATTTATATGCAGTATTTTATCAAATTTGCTGTGCTTTCGGCCCGTCGAGCCTTCAGAAGTCAGCAATATAGCCCCTGGCTGACAAACTTAGGACACCCCTGGAATGAAGCGATGCTTGATCGCCAAAAATTGCCCATAATTTGCCCCAAAATGTCAAAAATTTACAAATTTGCCAAAATTGGCCCAAATATTGCCGAAAATTTTCCCAAAATTGCCCAAAAATTTGCCAAAAATTGCCCAAAAAAATTATCTCGGCCCAAGAAAAGAGTGAAATGACTCTACTGCTTTTGAGACCTCTGGAAGGCAGCGATGGTTGATCCCTTAAGTGGCGTAGCCAGGGGGGTTTGGGGGGTTAAATCCCCTCTTGGGCGCAAACGAAAAAATTTTAAAATGTGTTTCCATGCATTTTAAATTTTCGGACGCGGTTTTGAGGGTCAAACCCCCTCTTGGGGCTGCTGACCAAAATGTTTTAAGCGCCATAGGCGTGACGACCTTTTTTTGCTTGTCAGCATCTGAAAGGAAACAGTTTAGAAGGAAAGGCATGGGATAGATACATGGCATGACTTTTTTGCTTGTCAAGATTTTTCAAAAGTTGATTACGGTCAAAAGTCAACCTCCCCCTTCCGGAAATCCTGGCTACGCCGCTGGATCCCTTCCTTATTAACTCTAGCTTACTTGACAGCTTTTATTAATCTATCAACGTTGTTAAATCGATTACAGAGTATACAGACAAGATCATTCATTCATTCATTCATTCATTCATTCATTCTTCAGACGATTTTTTCTATAGCGCTGTAACAAGGCTGAGGCCCACAACAATAAAAGCGCTTTAACATCTCAACTATATGATAAACCCAAACAGATGCGAGGTTATTTTGATGAAGTGTTCAGGAGTATCAGCCGTGGATCGTCTTGAACAATTTGACAGAATAGAGACACGTGTTTTGAATAAACAAAAAGATTGGCTCTCTGTTTAAGTCAATCAGTACGAACGATTTTTTGTATGCAGCGATGCCTTCTCGTAGACAATAACATATAATGCATTCGGCAACAATAAAGCACTCAGTTAAATTACACTTTTGAGCGTTTCTTTTGTTGCGCTATTTTCAATAGGCGACTGTTAAATGATAAACGTGTTCGCATTTTAAAGAACATTGGTGTTCTTTTTTTAAGTCAACAAGAGCAAGGTTATTTTATAATGAAGTCAATTGATTTACAGAGACAAGCCATGGTGCGGCCGCATTTGGAATACTGCTTCGACACATGAAACCAATTTTTGTAGTAAGAGATTTTAGAAAGCTCTTTCACCTCAGAGCAAACAAGACAGATCCGTATAGCTAGAGTATTCGGCGCCCGGGGTAAGGTATCAATTTTCGCTCCTAACAGTCTAAAAACTGGTGATGGCCTTTTTGAACTCATCAGCCTATTTCGCGACTTTGTATAGGAGTAAAGTAGTGAAAGAGTAGTATGGAGAGTAAGTGGCGATCTTATAGAGACACACAAGGTAGTGACCAGTGGCGGTTCCACCATGTTGATGACTGGTGAATGAGCGGTCAAACGCCACCGCCGACCCTCAGAGCGTCGGCGCAGAGGTCTATACCAAGCGCTGAGGCTGCTTTGGCTAAACGGGCATTGATGTCAGTGTCGAACTTAGCAGCATCATTTGACAGAAAGCTACCAAGGTAACAGAAGCTGTTCGTCGTCGGAAGGGTTGTGCTACCAGCCATCACGGGAGGTGTTATATTGCTTAAGGGGCTGTCCATTAATTACGTCAACAATTTAGGGGGAGGGGGTTTCAAAAGTTTGACAGTTGTTGATTGGGGAGGGGATCCAGAGAAGTTGACGTCAACAATTTCACTTTTACAAATAATCAAAAATAGGAAATTTTAATACAAAACTTCAGTTACAATGGGAAAAAGCATGGCAAAAAGGTCATACCACCACATTTTGACACTCGATGAGCAAAAGAGGGAAAAACGGTCATCAGATAAAAATAATAACCTTGTTATTGGGACCTGTCATTGATCTGGAAGTGACAGAACAAAAAGTTTTTTTGATATAATTATGAGGGTAAATGAAAGTTGACAGTTGTTGACAAGGAATGGAATGGGGTCAAAAAATTGCCCACAAATTGTTGACATAATTAATGGACAGCCCCTAAGCCATTTGAAGATTGATGCATGAGTTCTGTCTTCTTCATGTTCACTGACAGTCCTAAGCGGGTGGCAGCTTCACAGAATCTATCAAATAGTTGTTGGGTTTCCATTAGCGTATAGGGGCAAAATGTACAATGAAAAACACTGTTGTATAGGGTAACCAGTGTTTAGTAAGAACAAGGAATGGTTGCTCCAGATACCTGGTGGGAAAAAACCATTGAAAAAGAAACCATTGTCGTCTAGTAATACAAAAGATAAACGCCAATGGCTTAAGAAAAGCAGATTTCTTGCTGGTGGGCATAGATCAGTGACCATAGAGATTGTTCTGGATACTGCTATACAGATTGTATTATATTATTGTGTGGTTAGGGTTTTATTTACTGACTATTAGTTAATATATGGTAGCTTAGAGATTTGCGATCTTTCGGTCTTTCGGTTTCTACTCTGGCTTAGTGTTGGTTTAATTCGGGATTTTATTTTAATTAAATCAACTAAAATCATCCTTGGCGTCGTCAATCTTCTCTAGACTCTCCGTTTTTACAACAACACTCATCTGCATAAAAACTTAGCATGAATGATTTAAAGTGGCTTAGAAGGCATTAATGCCTGTGTGAAAGCCACTAGGGGCACTAACGGGGCTTGAACTCGCTCCGTCAGCCTGACGCTCCAGCACAGCACGTAACCCACTCTACCATCTTCGCCCATATATAAAAGATCCCGTATCATACCAGGTGGTATTGGCGGGCCGTATCCGGCTCGCGGGCCTGTTAACCGAATCGAAGGCTTTAGTTAAGTCAATGAAGATCATGAAAAGATCCCGCTGTTGCCCACGGCATTTTTTTAAAATCTGCCGGGCAGTAAAAATCGTTTCACGTAGGCCTAGGCTATAGACGGCAGGTCGGCCACGAGAAACTGTAAACTTGTAAAGGTAAAAAGTCTCTAAGCTAGTAGACTGCGTCGGTGTTTCGTAATGTTGATAATGCAGACCCCAGAGCACCTGATGTAATACAGCAGCATATACCTGTAGTCCTACAGATGAAAAGTTCTGTAAAACCCATCCATTGTCTGCTGCCACGGGGACGGCTGGGTTGGAGACAAAAGCCACGGGAGCTGGATTGGCCATCGCAGGGTGGGGCGAGAGTGACGGGAGGGAGGTCTACTCTGTCGCGGGGCGGGGTCAGATTCTTGTCCCCTCCCCCGTGCAGACCTCTACCACAATCTCTTCACCAGTCATTAGCTGACAGGTTAATAGCTGATTATCAACACAGATGTATTCATTGCGATGGTCATTAATTGTGTAAACAGTCGGTCGGGGGCTTAGCCTAAACCAGGGACCAACTTTATATTCTATATATTATTCTATATATAATCATGCCTGCCTAAACGGTCAAACAGGTAAGCAAAGTTGCAATGGCGAGCAAAAGAGAACTTGCTACAATTTTTAGTAAAGTCCTTGGTCCTGGTCTTGGTCCTGGCCTTGAGGTTGAATCCTTGGTCCTGGCCTTGAGAGTTGAGTCCTTGGTCCTGGTCCTGGCCTTGAAGGTTGAGCCTTGCCACTTGGTCCTGGTCCTGGTCTTGAGGGTTGAGTCCTTGTTAGCATCCCTGACGTGTGCCCTCGGTGTCGCCGAAATCGCCGAAATATCAAGAAAAACGGGAGTCAGGTTGTGAAAAAAGAAAATCGCGTTATCATAAAGCGCAGAAGAAGGGTTGCTTTATAATTACAAGTAAATGCAATTATTTTGAAATGAATCTAGTAGTCTAATTTAAAAGAAAACAGCCAAAATGCGATTTTTCTGGCCTTCCTCTCCGCATAATCTTTGATCGCAGTATCAATGGAAAGTATTGCTAGATCAGTGAACCTTGAATTGCTGCCCGAAGTTAGTTCTTGATTAACTTTAGTTTAGAGAATGACTGTTCGCAGCTCGCAACGCTAATGGCACGAATCAGGAACACACGTAGCGGTACGACTACGACTATATTTGGTACTGAAACGCAGAGATTATAGTTCTGAATGAACTGCAGATGTGTGCTGTCCCATTCCGTCCCAATCCATGGGATCTTTCCCACGAGAGATTCTCGTGGGAATATGATTCCTATGGACAACCGTACAGATACGCGATATTTTTGCAGGCTTACATAGATAGGCTTACTAACCAAATGTGCTCACATTTCATCGCCTGTGATTAACTATTGACAATGGTGTGGAAAAAGGACTTTCAATTTCTACATTTCCAGCTGCCGTAGCTAATGTCTGCAGTCTCTTCCTCTCGCTGAGGAACTCTCCCTTCTCTATATCCTCATCATCATCAATCATCAACATCATCTAACTGACAATGATATTCTTTATCAGAAAGGCTTGAAGATGCAAGGAAGTCGTATTTCTTTGAAAGAGTATGAAGTTCAAATCTAGAAGATATTTCTTGAACCAAACTGTACAGTATACTGTATAGGCAACATTTCTCTTCTTAATTAACTCAACGTCGTACTTTAGTGCAGAATCGTCGAATACGTCACCATCCATTCGTTTTTTCTTGCGAACTCGAAGATCCGTGCTTATCCCCAGTTCAGAACATAATTATTTCTTTAGAATAGGCCTTTGCATTGTCTACAGTCTCATCCAGATTTTCACTAAGAAAAGTTCTCAATGCAACGATGACCTTTAGCATATATATGACTGCGGTCGTTTCTTGTGGCAGACAATATAAACATTCGTAAATAAATTTATTTGACCACCACAAAAATGCCACCCCGAAAACGTGCCGCCCGGGGCGGACCTCACCCTCCGCCCCCTTAGGTCCGTCACTGCCTACTATTTAATATTAATATTAATATTAATATTAATTAATAATAATATTATTATTATTATTAATTTATTTTTTTCATCATCATCATCATCACCATCATCATCATTATATGGATCGGTGCCTTGCATTAACAAAGGACTTTTTCTTTGGGCTAAAAACAAATTTTTCGCTACATTCGTCGATCGTTAGTCTATTATGTCCTTTGTTTCAATATCGGATCCTTCGGACGGGGTCTTTGTCCCGTCAGAATATAGAGTCAGTAGACGATATAGTGGTCGCCGGTTTGTGTCCACAAAGGACTCGCAACTGGAACTAGAATGGAATGCTTTGCCACACCGTTGTCAATAATTAATCACAGGCGATGAAATGTGAGCACATTTGGTTAGTAAGCCTATCTATGTCTTTTTCTTCAAAATATTGTTTTACAATGTTGGCGACGATTGTCCACTCCTCTCTGTCGTATTCCCTTGAGAGTTCTCTTCCGGGAAATTTTGATCCCATGGAGGTTTTCGATGAACGTCAATCTTTGTCAGCCACATTTGTCTTTTCCCCCATGGAACAGTTGTGACTAAGTTTTCAGGCCTTTTTCCTCATTATGTGTCCGAAGAATTCTAGTTGTCTTTTCTTTATAGTCTTTAACAAAAAAAAATTGAGACAACCTTTTTAAATTTTTTTGATGTTTTTCTTTCAAGAATTTTTCATCATTTCTAAACATTTCCACTGTCTCCTTCATCTGTTTGGAAATTGACCACGTTTCCGCCGTATAGCAATACCGACCATAATAAGTTTCCAAGGCTTATCCTTGTTTCCATTGATATCCTCTTATTTGTTAAGATGTGTTTTAGTTCTGCAAATGCTGATTTTGCCATGGCAATTTTTCAATTTTATCCTTTTCCCATTTCCCATTGCTGGATATCCAGCTTCCTAATCATATTAAGATCCTTGCTCTAATAGTTGTCCATTTATGTATAGTTGGCATCTTGGGGTATCTTTTCGTTTCTATCGTTGTAAGCCTGCAAAAATATCGTGCGTTCTCATTGGTTGGCTGTGTGAATCATATTCTCACGAGACCTTCAAACGGGAAAGATGGTTGGATTGGGAGCGTTGGGACAGGTCGTTTGTATTTCCCATGGAACAGTGTGTGAGAGTCAGGGCGTAGCGACGGGGGGATATATATCAGTATATATACCTCCCAAAATTAGACAAACTTAAAATTTTCAATGTGTTTTTTAAGGTGTTCAAAGTTTTTAAAGATTAATAACCCCCAATCTCTTAGCTCCCTCCCCAAATCAAATTCTAGTCCCGACATATAGTAAACATGTCATATCAACTTGATCTATGTCAGAGCTATCATTAATTTTTCAATTTTCTGTCTTTTTGAAGATTTTTTCCATATTGAAAATATTTAATTAAACTTTTCTATAAAATACTCCTGAATATTAAAGCTAATAAAATTAATACATTCCGTCTATTAGTACGTGCAGTTCTAGTCACGACATATAGTAAACACTAAACCCAACCTTTTATAAATTTCATAATTCTCTTTGAATTGTGTTCCATATTAAAATTATAATGGGAATCCCATTAGATGGGATGGGACAGAAAAATATGTCCCATTGACAAGACTGTATCTGTACTTGCATCTGTACTTGTACTTTGTATCTGTATCTGTACTTGTACTTGCATAGTTGCTTCGTGGTTAATTACTGTATCTTCGTATATTCTTTGGCGCTTGAGAACATTGCAAAATGGCAAGATTGGAAATGTAATGGTCGGTTTATACGATGGTCAGAAGAAAGAAAGTGAAAGGTTTGGGTCATGATCACCCGGATCACGTGACGCCTCTGACGTCATGCAATTGTTATCCTGCACCTGTAGACGTTCTGGAGACAGGTGGGGATGCTCAGAAGTGATTCCATTCCTCAGTTGAGAATACAGAAGGAATGAACGAATATTGCAGTCACACGAGATCCGGTCAAATTCTGATGACTGTATCGCGACAGGCCATCAATGATTGGAGACATAGACATCTTGATATTCGGATAAGTTTGTCCACACGAAATAATGTGCATATTACGATTATATAGCTTTCAATTTCTGCGCGTCAAAATAAACTGTCACCAATCAGCTTCCGTACATCATGCTATCGATTTCAACACAGCGTGCGATTAGTGTGCCGCTAACAGCGTATAATAATAATAATAATAATAATAATAATAATAATAATAATAATAATAATAATATATTATTATTATATATCCTCTTGTCCTCTAGTAGGGTTTGTTCCGGTATTCTCCTTCTTCGACTTCTTGTCTATTCATCTACTACAAATAACAAAACTTTGCAACCTACAATGTCACAAATACCTCATTCAGTTACTGTATAACACTGATTAAGTATACGGTCGATGACTTCGATTACATAAACCGTAAAAGGCGTAGATTTTGAAACGGTCGTCAAAGATGAACTACGCTGACTGTCGTGATACGGTCATCAAAATTTGACCGGATC
>CM030852.1:4629933-4689933 GCA_018105865.1 Metaphire vulgaris
AATTCCAATAAAAGCTTTCCGGCTGATCCATATTGATGCTTGCTTATAAGAAGAAATAATGTGTGTGGTTCTGAAACTTTAATAATACACTGTAATAATAATAATAATAATAATAATAATAATAATAATAATAATAATAATAATAATAATAATAATAATAATAATAATAATAATAATAATAATAATAATAATAATAATAACGAATACAGCGGTGTCTCGAGACAGGTTATAAAGCTTCACTTGAGTTGTCCGAGTTCACTTTAATTCTTCTCCTAAATGGACAAGCTTGGCAAATCATGATTACATGAACACCTTAATTGTTATCAACCGGGTGCTAAGATAGCAATTGCCTACAAATGAACGGCATCTCTATGTTCAAAGTAATTGTCTTGCAAGAAAATTTCCCTGCATTCAGAACAGCTTCAAAATTTAAGAAACTCTTAGGGGATCCACAGTCAGTGGGGTCCCATCCCACCACCTCACCGGTCATTAATTACCCCTAGGGGAGTCGAGAATCATCTCACCTTCCCACTAGAGGTCGAAGATTTTTGTGGTGGGAATATATCCCCCTACCAACGCAAATTGTTAGTATTAATCTCTGTGTTAAATGGTACCTGTCTGATTATATCAGATATTACTATTATGATCGGTTGTGTAATGTAGCTTGTAATTGGATATATCCAACGTTAAGAAACTCTTAGGAGATCACAGTCAGTGGGGTAAACCTCCCATCCCACCTCACCGGTCATTAATTACCCCTAGGGGAGTCGAGAATCATTCCACCTTCCCACTAGAGGTGGGAATTTGATTAAGTATAAAATCTCAGAGCATTTTGGTGAGATCGATTTTCATGTACCTTTTCCTAATCTGCCGATCGCTGTTTCCTTTTATAAATCGAACACTGTGACTTCAACCAGCATGCAATCATAGATATAAGCCATCTGATATCATATATAGGTTATCGGCAGGACGATCGGGGCTGTGTATTCTGGACTAGAATCGATTTTCGATTTCTTATTGTTGTTATTATTGAACTGCAAATGGCGGGGTCGAAGAGGTTGACTTAAACGCTCATGATCTGTACAAGCGCTTTGACACTCTTGACGCTGTTTTTCCGCCGGAGTCTTCTTACGACTCTGCTGTTTAGTCTCGTCCTGCTGAGCCAGCGACAGAGGGCGTTGAGGCTTGCGATCGTCTTCTTCGCACGCCGCGTACCACTGACGTCGTCCGTCGAACCAGTACCGGAGGTACCGGTTCGAGAACATGCACCCCTCCTCGGCGGGACTGTCGCCGTCGAGGGCGCAGCCGCGGGTCGTAACGCTCTGCCCGCACATCATCAGCATCAGAGAGCCGATGCCGAGAAAATGCGTGGCGACGTCGATCGCGTCCTGGTACTCGGAATCGGCGGAGTAGGCGTTGCAGAGGTTCCAGACGCCCCGCCAGTGGGTCACGCACACCGGGTTTCCCACGAAGTAGACGATCGTTTCGAGCAGCCAGTGCCAGACCGGGGCGTGGCGCGACCTGACCGCCGTCAGCCGGTAGAGGGAGTTCAGGAGCGGTTGCAGGAGACAGACGAAGGCGTGGAGGACGAACGAACAGAGAAAGGTGTACACGGCCGACGCGTGCGGGTCGTCCGGAAACAGGTAGACGTCGAAGAGTTCCCAGGTGCCGCGCCAGTAGAGGATGGTCGCCTGGTGGACGACGAAGACGGTGAAGATGCTGTCGAAGACGCAGCCGGCCGTTAGTCGAAACTAAATCAGCCAATAAGAACACGTTTCCGTATCGTCAATCAAGAAACAACTTCTATGGCGCCACTATTTTATAATGCCCAGGGCATCAGCCGATGGGGTGGCGCTCTTTTTCAGGTATTTTGAAATCGGTAAGAGAGCTTTTTCTATTTCTCGACCAAAACTCCGGAGCTTTCTCACTCTGGTTGTCAGATCTTCCAATAGACTGAGTATTTTCAGATCTAGACTTTAAAACACATCTCTCCCAATTGACATTTCCTCCATAGTCTGTCTTGCTGTTTCCCACTGGAACGACCTGGTCTTTTGCGGATGGATTTGAAGTACCATCGATTGATATCCTTGAGTATTAGACTGCGTGTCGTCTGTAACTTTCTTCGGAGAGTTTGCGAACAAGTTAAAGACGCACCTATTCAACATCTCGTTTCCACGTTTATTGTAAAGCACCCTTGACTTTGGCCCTTGCTATGTTACGGCGCTATATAAATTGTCATGAACAATAACAATAACAATAACAATTAGAACAGGTGCCATATTAGTGCATTATTATTGTTATTTATTACAGGAGTCTTTCTTGGTAGACAGCTACTACAGTTTCACTGTCTATCGACGCTAACATATCGGAGCACATCGAACCTTGATAAATTACATGTGACTGCATGAGAAATAAAATCTCTGACAGCATTTTCATATACTATAACTATACATATCATCCCTACACCAAAGTTTGGTGGATTTTTTAATATACTATAACTATTCATACAATGTACTGTATATACAAAAGTTTGGTGGATTTTTATATATACTATAACTATTCATATACAATATTCATACACTATATATATATACAAAGTTTGGTGGATTTTTTAATATACTATAACTATTCATACAATGTACTGTATATACCAAAGTTTGGTGGATTTTTTAATATACTATAACTATTCATACAATGTACTATATATACCAAAGTTTGGTGGATTTTTTAATATACTATAACTATTCATACAATGTACTGTATATACCAAAGTTTGGTGAATTTTTTAATATACTATAACTATTCATACAATGTACTGTATATACCAAAGTTTGGTGGATTTTAAAAAATATTCTATAACTATTCATGTAATGTACTGTATATACCAAAGTTTGTTGGGCGGCGAACCATTGTCGATCCCAAATACTAAGAGGCCTCCTCTTTCTCTCTAAGATTTGTTAACAGTATTATGAGGTCCTGGTCTACAAAAGTTTGACTCAATGTACGATTTTTGCTCGTAGGCAGAGATATTTCTATGATTGTGAATTGGGGGTCGACCTCAAATTGTGGAGGAGGGGTGTCCGGAGCTAATTAGCATGCATTTTGTATGCATACCATTGTCACATTACCAAATTTTGGGGGTGTCGATCTCAAATTGGTCGGTGTTGAGGGGTGATAGGGGGTGTAAAAATATCTTTGCTCGTAGGGCAGCAAGGATGTTAACAAGGACTCGCCCCTCAAGGCCAGGACCAGGCCCAATGACTCAACCCTCGAGACCATGACCATTGACCAAGAACTTGCAACTTGTCCTTGAGGAGTTCTTAAAGGCCAAGACCAAGGCCAAGGACTAACATCCTGTAAGGCAGCCAGGAAAGGATGGGAGCATTTCTTTCTGACTGCAGGTTGCTTAGTAGTTATTAGTATTAGTAGTAGTAGTAGCAGTAGCAGTGGTAGTAGTAGTAGCAGCAGTAGCAGCAGCAGTGGCAGCAGCAGCAGCAGCAGCAGAGCAGCAGCAGTGGTGGCAGCAGCAGTGGCAGTGGCAGCAGCAGTGGCAGTGGCAGCAGTGGCAGTGGCAGCAGCAGTGGCAGCAGTGGTGGTGGCAGCAGCAGCAGTGGTGGTGGCAGCAGCAGCAGCAGCAGCAGCAGCAGCAGCAGCAGTAGCAGCAGTAGCAGTAGCAGTAGCAGTAGTAGTAGTAGTAGTAGTAGTAGTAGTAGTAGTAGTAGTAGTAGTAGTATTAATGACGCCAGATGTCGTAAATCTATTTATAGTCAGCCAGGTCTCACATTGAGACCACTTTAAACTCTCCCTCCAATGTCTTTGTTCTTTTAAGACTCATTCATTTGCGATTAATTTTTGCATTTGAATCTCGCGTCGCCTCCTATCGGAGTCTTAACTCTGTTCGAATCACATTACAAAAAAGTAGCAAAATAGTTGGAAATAGTTTAACTACCTTAAAAAAGTTTAGTTAAACTTTTTGGGAAAATTTTAACTAATAGTTAAAATAATAGTTTAACTACAAATATTTAGTTAAAAATAAAGTTTAGTTTAACTACTTTTTTCCAACTAGTGCCCATCACTGCTTATGACTACTTACCTCTGGATAAAATCTTCCCGAATGAAGGAAGAACTCTGGACTGTTGTCAATTTCAACCCAAAGAGGGGGCGCCACTGAGCACTTTGAGCATCGCAGTAACCACGTGACTCCTTGACCTTCAACGTAGAAACCGCGCTCACGTCAACGGAATTACGTTAATGTTATAATAACATGTTTGACAAAATATTATACTGTGTAGTTGTCTGTTTGCCCGTGAAAATACATGTTTTTTAGAAAAATATAAAAAACATTAAAAAAGCATTGGCCTCGTTTACAGTCCTTTGTCTACCATCCATCCACGCGTCACATTTGACACATATATTGAAATAATATTGACTGACTTGAATATGTGATCCCTTGCTATTCATTAGTTCTGCAGCACCACCAAGAAGACGAGCCTGAATTCTCTCAGAATGAATTTCTAACAAGATTTGAGTATGCTCAGGAGTCAGGACTAAGAAATTTATGTAAATTGATATGCAGGAAATACTTAGCGTGATTTAAAGTGGCTTAGAAGGCATCACTGCCTGTGTGAAAGCCACTAGGGATGCTAACGGGGTTTGAACCCGCTCCGTCAGCCTGACGCTCCAGCACGTTAACCCACTCTGCCATCTTCCATCCCCAAATAAAATAAAAACATAAGGAATTAAAAAAACATTTTAAAAATGTTTTTAAGAAAAAATAAAAAACATAAAAAACGTTTTTTTACATCTATGCATGTTAGTTACCGACTGCCAATGATACCCAGCAGCTGAGTTTGTCTATCCCGGTATAGATATCCAGCAACGTCCACAGTCCTCTCCAGTGCAGGACATTCAGCGTTCCAAGTGCATACGTGTACACGTGATATCCCATCAGCCAACGCGGCGAACGGACGTCCTGTGACGTCACGTACGTCTTCCACAGATTCTGGGAGAGGGACAGGGCGACGAGACCGGCGTTTCCCGCCGCAAAGCATATCCAGGCCCCGAGTTCCGGATCTCCGGGAGTCAGGTTCCGGTTGAGGAACTCCCACAGTCCGCGCCAGAACAGGACCGTCAGCGACCCGATGACGAGGTGCGAGAAGGCGCTGTCGGCCAGGAGCGCCAGGGTCGAGTCGCGAAGGGGAGACCGTCCGCCAGGCCCCGGGTCCCCTTCGTATCGGTCGGTCATCGCGGTGACGACGACGACGGGAAAGAGGTACGGGTTGGCATATTGTCCGTTGCGGGACGGTTACACTGTGCTTTGTGCTCTCCTCAGAACTCCAGCGATTCAGAGTCGCGATCTCAGAAGTCACGTGACATGGTTGATGGAAGCGTTTTCCGCCTGACCGTACGTAAGCTTAGAACAACCGCTTTGACGATAAACGCACGCGTGATGACGTCATAAATATGACGTGATGACGTAATATATCCTCTTCTGGATTTTGATTGTTTTCGGATGAAAAGTCGAATTTCTCGTCGACAATTCAACTGAGAGAGCGAGGCTTTAGGAAGACCGCCGTGAAATAAATTTTGATCCGCTGTAAAATCGTGTTGTTGACGCGGCCTATTGTCTACGTTATCAGCTTCGCAACTGTTGTTCTTTGAAACTTGGCCAAGGTGTAAGACCACTTGAAATCACGGGACGTTGGACTCAGACATCGCATCTCTCGCTCTCCCTCCCTCTATCACTCCTCCCTCCCTCTGTCCCTCTGTCCCTCCCTCCCTCCTTCTCTTTCACACTTTCTCCCTGTCTGTATGTTTGTCTCGCCCTGTCTGTCTCGCTCGCCGAAATGTAGTTCCAAGGAGCACATATATGCCCCTGCACACACACACACACACACACACACACACACACACACACACACACACACAACCCTCGCATTTCTAGTTTGCTACTCCTGCAGCAGGCAGCTCAAACTGTAAACAAGCGAGCAGCAATATGTTGACGACTTTCGATCATGGCTCAAACTCTGCTTCAAATGAGATTGGATAAAAGGAGATATTGCGGTTAAACGATAAAGCCAGACGAGTAATGGAGAGTCTTGAGTCCACCGTTATATACAGGGCGATTAGGCTACAGTAACAGCATGCATCTGGCTGTCCATCTTCAAATTATCTGGCTTTCTCGCAAACAGAACGCTTGCAGCGTATTTTTCATGAAAATGTCGACTTTGCCTAGGGCTTCTGCCAGTGGCGGTTCCAGAAATTCTTGGTGGGGGGTGAATTTTTTTGGAAGTTGGTAGGGGATGCAAAGTGAAGAAGAAAAAAGGAAAAGAGAGAAAAAAAGGTCATTGTTAATGTTTTGCCCAATAAATGTTAATAAGCCTTGCCAAATTATTATTATTATTAGTATTAAGCTTGACAATTTCTTAAGCGCAGTAACATAGCTGGGTGGCTAAAGTCAGACGTTGTACAGTGAACGAAACGTTAAACAAATGCGTCTGGAGATGTTGTAGGAACCGATCCGGAGAGGTCTCGGTTGTCACAGCCTTCGGGAGCAGATTCCACTACGCCGGGTTTCCACGACGAAATTACCAAAGAAGGTCCGACAAGCAGGGGCGTAGCGACGGGGGGGAGGGTATATCGGTATATATACCCTCACCCAAATTAGTCTACCTTAAAGTTTTTAATGTGATTTACATGTGGTTATATGTGGTTTATAGTTAAGATTTATACCCACACAAACTATTTATACACTCCCAAATCAAATTCCTGGCTACGCCCCTGTCGACAAGCAAAGAAAGGTCATTCGCAGTATTTTCACTCATTTTTAAAAACAAAACTCACCGGAAAATAGATTGACAAGCAAATTAAGGGTCATCCGGAACCCCGGTGGGGTGATGCATCGCCAGTCATCAACATGTTGGAACCGCCTCTGCTTAAGAAAAGGTCCCAACATAGCAGAACTTTGAAATTATTTTTTGTAATTCTCTTAAAGTTCAAGGTTCGCATAAGAGTTAGGCGACTGAGGTACCCAACATTTGTAAATGGCCACGACCTCAACTAACCTTTGACCTCTGAAAGGAATTGTTTGTACTGGACTACGATTTGGCTAAGTGGTGCGCCGTGGAACAGTGGTTAGTGAACTGGTCAATGGCTAAGCGACGGGGGGTATATCGGTATATACAGGTATACATACCCTTCAAAATAAGTCTACTTTCAAGTTTTCTATGTGCATGGTTTATATGTGGTTTACATGGTTTATGTGGTTTATATGGTTTATGTGGTTTATAGCTAACATTTATACCTCCCCCCCCAATATTTATACCTCCCCAAATCAAATTCCTGGCTACGCTCCGGGCACTGGTCTGCCAATATTGAGGGCCGTGGTTCAACTTCCGGTCGCGGCAGAAACAGTTCGATCCGACTAATAACAATCAGTTTTATTCTCATCGATAACTTTGTGTACAGAACGTCAATCATTTATTCTTTAAACTAATTTACAGTTTTACACAATGAAATTAGTTATTAAATAGAAAATTTTTCCATCCGAAACATGTTTATTCTCATACTCTAGGGGCCATCCATAAATGACGTTACGCATTGGGGGGGGGGGTCAGACATTTGTGACGATGTGTGACGACGGGGATTTCCATAAATGTGACGTCACATAATACTAAATATTTTATTAGTACCGCAATGCTATGTTGCTGCAAAATTGAACGTATTTTACACGTATTAATTAGTACACACTTCGTTTTTTAATTAAAAAGCATTTGAAAAAGTTTCTGTATATTCTTTCAACTATAATAATTATAACGAATATTTTCAAGCGAAACGTTAATTTTGAATTGGAAAGGCGACAAGAAGGGGTGGGGGTTAACGCGTTATGACGTCATGTTTGAGGGGGTCTGACTTTTTGTGATGACGTTTAACGAAGGGGGTTCAAAAACTGCCAAAATTGCGTGACGTCACTTTTGGATGGCCCCTATCCGAAAAATGTTTTCGCCATCATAATAATTATTGGAGAAGGTATCTTCGCGACTACGTTATTAAAATCACAAAAAAGGAAACAACCGCGGATCACGTGATATGTTGACTAAACGA
Organism: Metaphire vulgaris; assembly: GCA_018105865.1. Classification (NCBI taxonomy): domain Eukaryota; kingdom Metazoa; phylum Annelida; class Clitellata; order Crassiclitellata; family Megascolecidae; genus Metaphire; species Metaphire vulgaris. Next base: position 4,638,037 of record CM030852.1, read on the forward strand.
CTCTAGACACCGTGCTGTTGGTTGACGAAATGGAGGATGAACTCGTTCTTGTTCGCGCAGTCTCTGTGACAGATGCTGCACTCCCACGGATTGCTCGTCCCGTGCAGCGACGAATGGAGGAAGTACATGCCCCGCTCGAAGAACAGGATGTCGCAGTGCGGGCAGCGGAAGAGCCGGCCCTGGCCGACGTGGTAGGAGAGCATCTCCTCCAACGGCGGATAGTCGACGATGGTAGACGAATGCTGGACAGCCTGGTCCCTGGTGTCCTTCGACGAGGAAGGCCGTGCCGGGCCGTCGTCGGCGGCGTCCTCCCCGTGGGGGGTCGAGTGACCGGGTGGCGGCGGCGGCGGGGGGAGGTTCATGTCTCGACGTCGTCGTCGTCGCGCGTTGGTGGTGGTGGTGGTGGTCGTGCGGTCGCATTCTCGCGGCCAGGTCCGGCGGAACCGGGAAATGGTTTTTCAGGAGCGATAGCGGTAACGTCTGCGGCGGGAGCGGCCTGGCGCGCCTGGAGAAGACCTCGCAGATTCCCGGAAGAGCGGACGACGACGACGACGACGACAGGTTGCCGTGGTGCTTCTGGTCGTGCTGCGACGACACCGAGGAGGGGTCGTCGTCGGCTGCTCCTACGAGCGCAATCCCACGGTCGCCGCCGCCGCCGCCGCCGCGGAACGAATCGGCAGCCGCAGCAGCCCCGTCCGCCCCGAAGAACGCCGCTGCGGAGAACGACGTCGCCGACGACGATCGGCCGAGTGGCGCTTCTTCCGTCGAGACGACCCGACGCAGATTCAGCGCCTCCTCCTCCTCCTCCTCCTCCTCCTCCGGTGGAAACATCGACGACAGTCCGCTCTTGCTGTCGCTCCTTCCGTCGGCGTCCGTCGAATCGACGAGCTCCTGCTTGATGACGGTCACGTGCTCTCTCTTCCCGGCGCTCAGCTGGCTGCAGATGGCGTCGATGCGGTTACCGCCTCCTCCTCCTGCTCCTCCTCCTCCTGCTCCTCCACCGCAACGACCGTATTCCTCCCCCGCCACCGCCACCGGTTGCCTCTTGATCGACGACACCGCCGGCGCAGCAGCAGCAGCAGCAGCAGCAGGTACCGCCGCCGCCGACGACAGGTGTTCCTCGGAGCTGTCCGGGAGAGTCTCCTGGCGTCTCTTGGTGTCGTCGTGAGTCTTCCATGACATCACTTCCGGAGGCGGCGGCGGAGGCGGAGGCGGAGGCGGAGGCGTCCAGACCGCCGTCGTGGAGCCGCCGCCGCCGCCGCCGCCGACTTCCGGGTGCACGCGGAGGTGCTTCGTCAGCTGGTCCTCGCGATCGAATCGCCGACAGCAGCGCGTGCAGCTGAACGGCCGCCGATGGATCGTCCGGTGCTGGATCAGGTTCGACCGGGCGGCGAACCGCTTGTCGCACTCCGGGCAGACGTACGGCCGGTTGCCGAAATGGAGGTTCTGATGCTCGAGCAGGATGTGCTTGTAGCCGAACCGGCGGGCGCAGATGTTGCACTGGTACGGTTTCTCGCCGACGTGCGTCAACCGGAGGTGGCGCACCAGTCCGTTCTTGTAGCCGAACTGTTTGCCGCAGACGTTGCAGACGTAGGTGCCGCGGCCGGTGGCGGACGACTCGATCAGCGTCATCAGGTCGGCGACCGAAATCTGCGGCGGGGGCGGAGACGACGTCGACCGCGGCGCACGCAGAAGCCACTGATGCGGAACGGGGCGATTCTGCTGCTGCTGCTGCTGCTGGAGATAGCAGCGTTGGAAATGATGCATAGAAGACGTTATCTGTTCCGGAGTTCCGGTGGTTAGGACGTCGCTGGTGGAACCCTGGAACGCCGGTTTCGAGTCGACGTCGGATGTTCCAGAAATGACGGCCGAAGGAAAGGCGTCACGCATCAGTGAACTGTTGACAGACGAAGAAGCGTTCCGCGGACAAATCTCGCGCCGATCCATCGCGATCAGTCGTTCAGTGAAGCGAGGCGAAGCCAAAAGTCCACAAACGCCAGGACATCACCATTTTTAATCACTGCACGATGGAGTGAATACTGAAATACCCATATGCAGCACAGAACATCACAAATAAAACTGTTTTTAAAAAACGGGCTGGTAGATACAAACAGCAATTTTTAGAATGGTGTATGTGTGTAATTATTATTATTATTACAGATGTCAATTTGTATAGCGCTACGTGCCTGGCGAAGGCCATAGTCAAGAGCGCTTAACGAGAAGATAGTAATGGCTTGTCAATTATCTCAAAATAAACCTCAGTACTACAGGATACTAGATTGGAAGGGTGCAACAGTGGTTCTCACACAGGGCAAATCCTCCTGAACCATTTTAAACCTTGTTATTATTATTATTATTATTATTATTATTATTATTATTATTATTATTATTATTATTATTATTATTATTATTATTTTATCATCATCATCATCATCATCATCATCATCATTATTATTATTATTATTATTATTATTATTATTATTATCATCATCATCATCATCATCATCATCATTATCATTATCATTATCATTATTATTATTGTTATATTATTATTATTATTATTATTATTATTATTATTATTATTATTATTATTATTATTATCATCATCATCATCATCATCATCATCATCATCATCGCCGAGTGTATTATTTAAAAACACGCATGGCCACAGTAACCAATATGATGCTTTGCATGTGGGTCATGTTGATAGTGTTTTATACAGGCCTGTTAGGAGGGGAGATCCCCCTCCAACCTCAAAATTCCCCACCCCCTAAAATCCCAGAACTTACACAAATTTTGCATTGAACTGTGTCTTTTCCCCTCCAACCAAGTCGATTCCCCTCCCCCAAATGCCTCAATTTCCCCCAAAGACCTAGAGTCTGGATAAAACACTGTGTTGTTAGATTGTCAGGATTTCATCTTCAGATCTTCATTAGGCCATAGGCCTACCTACAATGACTGCTACTTTGAATAGGCACTGCTTTTCTTTCCTCTCTTAAATGAATTGTGAATTTCACCTAATATGCACACATGTCAAGTGGATTCCGATGTTGTTTAATCGAGGTTATGAATCATCATCATCATCATCATCATCATCATCATCATCATCATCATCATCATCATCATCATAACAATCATCATCATCAACAACAACAACATCAATCATCAGTCATCATCATCATTGGCGCAAACTCCGTTGAAAAAACGGGGAATTCAACTCATATACCTTCCCTTACCTTAATGGAAACCTCTCAAAGTGACGCTCGAGCCTAGAAGCAGTGAGAAGGCTCTAGGATTCATCAATTCATCATCATCGTTGGGGGGCAACCACAATCATGGGGGCCAACCATTTGTTGTTTAATGTATTAGCATTATCGTATCGTCGTCCCGTCGCCGCCATCGAGGGCTGGATTAACCATTGGGGCACGGGCACCCTCCTGGCCCCACAAGGGCCGGGGGCCTAGAAGCCCAATAGCGATTTTATCTTTTACCTTTGATAATCAATTCATCATCATCATTATCATTACCACCACAATCATCATCATCATTATCAGTGTCATCGTTATTATCATTATCGTCGTCGTCATCCATAGCTGGATTAACCATTAAGCCCACTAAGACAAGGTTCTTACGTGACCCCACTTTTGAGTTCTGGGAACAATTGATTTTATCTTTTACCTTTTCCGCGGTCAAATGTTCCGCGATCTAGTTCAATAAACTTATTAATCCATCGGGCTGTTCTTTATTACTCTTGGCTATAGTGCATAAAAGCGCTATAATATTTTCGGATGATTCTGGCTGTGATGTGTGCTGCAGTGTAGATGTGTCGATTTGCCCCTAATATTCATATCAATCAATCAAATTCAATCAATCAATCAATTTCTATAGCGCCACTATCATAATGCCCAGGGCATCAGTCGATGGCGCACCAAATCCAAATATAATTAGAGCCAGGTCAATCCGGAAGATCAGTCAGAACAGCGGGGGAGCAATCTAAGGGGGATAAGCCAAGTCAAACAGATGTGTTTTAAGACCAGATCTGAAAGATGATAAATTGTTAGTTATACGAAGTGATGTTGGTAGTGAATTCCAGACCTTAGGCAGGGCCGCCGAGAGAAATTCCGGGCCCCGGAACAAAAAAATTGCGGGACCTTAAGAAAAATGTATCAAGTTTCCGAAAAACCTGACAAGCAAAAAAACGTTATCGTCACCGGATCTGGGCCCCTGAAAACTCCATGGGCCCCGATACAATGTACCGGCTGCACCCCCTCTCCTCAGGCCTGACCTTAGGGTCTCACGCTGAGAAACAACTAGTGCCAATGACTGTGCGAGAATAAGTAAGTAAGTAAGTAAGTAAAATCTTGTAAACTTCTACAGCGCCCCGGAAAGCAGCACAGCAGTAGCTGCTTATTCTTATGCGCTTAATCTTTCTTGAAATAGCTATAGCCAGGGTGGTTTGTCGTCCGGGCAAAGGTCAGTGTATCTATGAGGCGGCGGGTCAGGTTGTTGTTGCTATGGGGGAAATGACTTTTCGAATAGGAAGGTTTTAAGTTTAGACCTAAAGGTTTGAGGAGACAGTGAAGGAATTAAAGGAAATGAGGATTCGGAGCCTATTGTTTGACCATGTCGTAGGCTGCGGAGGGAGGCTGGAATTGAGTTCCAAAGTTCTGGTGCGGCGTATGAGAAAGCGCGGTTGCAGATTTTGAGTGATGACTGATTTAACGGGCGTGAAAGTGTGAGATGAGATGATGATCGTGTAGGTCGGGGAGGCTGAGGCGTTAAGAGTTTACGAAGGTAAACCGGTTTTGACGAATGAAGTGAACTGTAAGTAATCGTTATTATCTTGTACTGTATACGTTCGGATATTTTAAGCCAGTGTAGTGTCTTCAGTATGGGTGAAATATGGCAGAACTTTGGTGATTTGGTTACTGCTCGGGCTAGTGCATTTTGAATTGATTGTAATTTGTTGATGGAGGTTTTTGGGAGGTTATAGTAAAGGGAGTTGCAGTAATCCAGTTTGGAATGGACTATTGAAGTGGCGATTGTGGATGCAGTTTTGGTGTCAAGGCAAGGACGGAGGCGACGTAGATCACGAATATGGGCATAGCAGGATTTCGATAGTTGGGAGATCTGAATGAAATGAAGGTCCTGCAGAACATGGCCTCAAGATGGCCTCATCATCATCATCATCATCATCATCATCATCATCATCATCATCATCATAATCATCATCATCATCATCATCATAATCATCAAAATTGAATTAAATTCGAAACCCTAAATCCAGTGCGCTCGAAGGATGGCGATCTACATTACCTGGCGTTCGATAGGTGGCGCTGCTCAGCAGCGTGAATATTTTGACGGCCGATATATAGTCTAATATTATTGGCAGCGTAGTTCCGCCATTGTGCGTCGAACAGAAACCGGACAAAACGCACCGACATTTCGTCCCGCTGACCACCGCCCCACATTCACCGGACGCCCCTACGTCGCGGCGACGCGATACGGTCGCCAAATTCGAGCGAATTCCGCAGAATATATTCCAAATTCCGTCGCGCGACTGTGAAATCGTTCCCCATCATCACGGAGCCCTGCAGCGCGGCAGGCGGGCCGTTGGTTACCACACCCTCCACAAACAGAAGCAGCAGCAGCAGCAGCAGCAGCAGCAGCAGGAACGAGAGCTGCAGACGGCGGATGGAGGGAGGGAGGGAGGCACGAGATGGGGCTGGCTGCCCGCCTTCCACGGGGGCCTAAGCAGCGCGTATGAACGCCTAGCCGCCTGACCGTTTCCATCTATTGTAGCGGAATACGCGAAAAAGACGATTATTATTCGTTTGCGTCCTGTCCAGAGAACTAGCGCGCACCGACGAACGCCCGCAATATACGACGCTTGCATACATAATGACACGATAGGGGCGCCGGTCGGTGGTCGATCTATAGCAGGGGTTAACGCGCCCTGTAGCCTACATAATGGCGCGTTAACCCTTAGGTACGGTACAGCTGGTAACCGTTTGGTTGTCGCTGTCTGGTCGCGGCTTCAGTGGCACAAGACAATCGATAAACAAACGCAAAATCTACAGAACGACATTCGAAGACAAGACAGACAGACAATGCAGACAGATGGACAGAGACAGTCCCAGACAGACAACAGAGAGAGACGGAGACATGCAGATAGACAGATGGACAGTCAGATGGACAGATGACAGGGCAGATGTACAGTGTGTACACACACACACACACACACACACACACACACACACACACACACACACACACACACACACACACACACACACACACACACACACACACAAATCGATCTATTGGAGTGATTAGCGCACCATTTAATGTTTTAAAAAATTTGTTACGTTTTTAAAATTTTACCTCAGAAAAGCGAATTATTTTAACGTTAACATATTTCACATCTACAGTGTGTGGCTCTCACACAGGGAAGACCCTACTGAACCACTCTAAACCTTGTTGTTGTTATTATTATTATTATTATTATTATTATTATTATTATTATTATTATTATTATTATTATTATTATTATTATTCTCATTATTATTCTCAAGTTGCTTATGTGTTGAAAGTTCCGCGGAAGGCGACGGCGTTGAATCTCTGGAGTGTCACAGATATTCGTTATTATTATTATTATTATTATTATTATTATTATTATTATTATTATTATTATTATTATTATTATTATTATTATTATTATTATTATTATTATTATGCGTCCTGTTTTGTCGGGCACGAATTTGACTGACGAACCAGTTTTTAGTCGGTACCTAATATCTGCTGTGCATGGGTTGAGTATAATAGAGTAACAAAGGTCCTAAAGTCTCTCGTCCATGCCTCAGAAGCCGACAACGCCCTAACGTGCAAACAACGCAGGCCAAAGTCTATCCACAAATACTCGTGCCTGCAGTCAAACGCTGACGATTTTGTAGTTCTCAATGTTTTTTTATCGGCGACTGCCTGATAACATTTCTATGTAACGAAGCAGTGGCCGCTCCACCGGGGGGGGAGGCAGGAGGGCCCGTGCCCCTATTGAGTGCCTGGCCCCCCAGTTGCCCCCCCCCCCCAGTTGGGACCGTATACTTAATGCTACATACAGTAAACAACAAATGGTTGCCCCCAAGCATGATTAGAAGTTGCCACCCCAACGGCTCCTCCCCACTTGCCAAATTCTAGAGCCGCCACCTTAACGAAGTATTAACATTTAACACTCGTTCCCAGTGGCGGTTCCATCATATTGATGACTGGGGATGCATCCCCCACCGGGGTTCAGTAATCCGTATTACCTTTTTTGGCTTGTAAACCTATTTTCCGGCGAGTTTTTAAAGAATTTAATGAAAAATACTCGAATGACCTTCTTCTTTTCTTGTCGGGCTTATTATTGGCAAGGTTTATTAACATTTAGTGGGCAAACACACTAGCAATCGCCTTTTCCTCTCTTTTTTTCTTCTTCACGTTGAATCCCCCGAACAACTTCCTATAAATTTTTTCATCGCCCACCAAGAATTCCTGGAACCACCACTGCTCGTACCGCTATAAAAGAGTATTTGCCACCTAGGCCCTATCAGGTTTTCTCAAATTTTTCTCTAAGACCTGATATTTGATAATGCTTTTAGATGCCTTCTGTGGGTCGCGACCCCCAAGAGGGTCGAATGACGATTTTTTCAGAAATATAGGGTTGTCTCTTTTATTGTTATTGCTCAAAATTTACTCATTTTAACATGTAAAACCTGCAAAAAAAGAAAAAAGGTCGTCAAGACATTTTATTCTGCAGGGCTAATTTCTCTCGGCGGGCCTTTAGGGTGCCACATCATGGGAATTGAATTAAAAGGGTCGCGGCACTTAAAGGTTGAGAACCGCTGCCTTAAGGGATACAAAAATCACACATTTCCACATTTTGTGACATATTTTGCGATCTTTTCGCTACACTGGTTGCTAAGCGACGACCATTTTACCGAAGGTACCTGGGTTCAGAGGTGTAGCGAAGGGGGCAGGTGGGGGCATATGCCCCCGGACGCCGAGGTGAAGGGGCGCCAAAATCGGGTTTTTGAGGTAAGTTAAACAGTTAAATAGGCCTATGATAATAAAATTAAGAAGAAGAAACAAGTGCGGCGACCATTTTTTGCTCGTCAGGAGAGGGGTGCCGTAGAGGGTTGAGGGGAGGGGCGCCGAGAAAAAGATGTGACGATCTTTTTCTTTGCTCGTCAGCAGTGTCGGGGCGCCAACGGTACACTTTGCCCCCCCCCCCGGGCGCCGGTTACCCTCGCTACGCCTCTGCCTGGGTTGAAAGCTATTTCCTGATTTTTCCTTATTGTGAGGTTTTAGTAATAATTTTAGTTATTAAAATCAGTGTCTTGAAAGCTGACTCTAGCATAATAGCAGAGCATCCAATAGGAACAGTTTTTTTGGATAATTGATCTACGTGCCGTTAACAAAGGACGCAAAATCCCCTTTGAACCAACAACATCGACTGCGAGAAGAAGAAATATCTCTATCTGAATATAAGATTACGACAGGGTTACAAGAAACCCGAGTCATTGCTTCTCGTAAATTATGACTACACACACACACACACACATACATATATATATATACATATATATATATATATAGGCTATATATATATATATATATGTGTGTGTGTGTGTGTGTACAAATATATACAGAATTTCTTACTCGATTTCGTACTTAATTTCTCAATTTCTCACTTAATTCTTACTTGCGTCCTATGACTCCTATCTGTAGATGCCTAAACGTCTAAGAATGGGAGAGGAAGGTAATGTTTGTTTTCTAGTCAATCGCCAGATGGAGAATAAAATACCAAAAATTCTGATGAAATTTTTACAAGTTGACAGCGGTCCTAGTTCAGACACAATAGCAGTTTCCAGAAATGTGGGCACATGAAGTCGCTTGTAAGTGCAATTCCTATACATACTAATACATACTATACATACTAATACGTACTATACATACTAATACATACTATACATGCTAACGCATACTGATGGAACAGTTAATCGTCACTATACGATTCTGTTCCGTTACTAATACATAAATTAAAAGTCTTTTACATACTATACTTACCAATACATACTATACATACTAATCTATGATACCAATACATACTAGTACATGTCGATACTTTAGATTTTACAAAATCTCGGAAATACTATACATACTAAGACATACTATACAGATACTAGTTGAAAAAGTGGTGTTGATGATTTTTGCTTGTTTAGCATTTCACGACGTTACATGACAGATATGTTTGCATGTACACCCCTTTTGGGGCCTTTTCACTTTTTTAAACCACATACCTAATTCAACAAATGGTTTTTAAAGAAAGAATTAATTTTAGAAATCCTTAAAAGAAACGCCCTAAAAGAAAAAAATCCTAAATTCTACTTTTGAAGGTTAATCGTCACCGATGTACGATTCTGCGCCAGTTGTCTTCGGTTTCACAGGTTATAATTCTTGATCCAAGCAAAAAGGCTGTAAACCATTATTTTGTCTATTATTTTGCTCGATTATATGAGGTATATGAGTGCGTACAACTACTGTATATTGATAATTTTCTTTGCTTTTTCCTTTTTTGCTACCCACAAAATAATAATACGCAATAAAAAATTTTGGTCGGGCAACCACGGGCGGTTTTAACCTCCAACCCTCCGCCCTTTGGCTACGCCAGTGTTTACCGTGGTAAATCCGCCACTGTCTCTAACGCCTTTGAGCAGGCAGGCACCACAATAGTTGTTTTTTTCCTACGCACGATGTGCATTTGAAAATAGGAAGAATTCGCCAAGCCAATGTTTTTAATGTTTTGAAGTTGAGCCATTTTAATCTAAAGAGTTTCCTTTCATAGCTCTTATGCAGTGGCGGTTCCACGTGGGGGGATGAGTGGGGATGCATACCCCCGCTGGACTTACTTTACTTGCTTTTTGCTTGTGAAACCTATTTTTTGTTTTAAAAGTTTAGTAAAACTACAAAACTACGGGGGAGGAGCTGTGTATGACCTTTTTTTGCTTGTCAGCCTATTTTTCGGTAAAAGTGTAGTAAAATTAGAGATAAAATTCCCTTTTGTGAGTCTTTTTCGGCGACGTTTATTGAAATTTTCCTTCTATTTTCAACCCCCGCCCCCACCAAATTCATATGAATTCATTTCAAATTCCCACCAAGAAATCCTGGAACACCGCCACTGCTCCTATATCTTTCCTGCAGATGAAACTGAAATAAATATCTGTCGAGTTTATCTTTCTCGTTAATCGTCAGTCATTAAGCGAAAAGGCACCATAACATTACAAAGAACGGCGAACTGCAGTTACAAAAATGTGCCATATAGCCGTCCGACCATCGGCAAGCCTACTTTCCCACCAACCACCCGTTACTCAATAAAAAAGACGGAAATCTGGACAAAATGAGTGACCCGCTGCATGGGAGAAAAGGTACCATAAGTGGGATCACAGATTAGCGAGAAAATTGCATTTTTATCTTGAAAACTTAAATTTTTCAAAAATTACTTGTTTGGTATTTTAGACAGTATGATGCGTAGACAATTAAATAATTATGTCTTTTTAATCAAATCTGCATCATTTAGTAAAGAATTTGTTTTAAAACTGAGATTAGTAAAAGGTACCATAAGTGGGCTTCTGACTTTGATGCTCTGTTTAAGCTTACTTACTCATTTTTACAAAATTTTGAATACGTATGAGCTTAGAACCAGCTGACAAATCTGCAATATCGGGCGATTTGTGTTTCTTTCTTTGCTCAAAAGTGAAGTTTAATCTTATTTTGTGTTGTTATTGATGAATTATAACACTAGTTCATCGTTCTTTGTTTTTCATCATTCCGTTACATATGTTACCTTGATTAATATTATTTATAAGTTTTATTGTGTTCTATTACAGTTTGTTCGTATATCTTGTTTAGATTGAACCTTATAACCCTATTATTATGTCCTGCCCTGATCTATCCGACTTTTGGTACCTTTTTCAATTACTGTGTTTTCCAGTATTAGTAATTATATTTATTTCAATTTTCTACTGATAAATTATGAATAGTTACGGATGAAACTTTAGAGACAGTTTGCATATAAGACAAATTAATACAGAGATAAAATTCCATCCGTAACTCTTGTATAGTTTTAAAATTTTGAACGCTTTAATTTCATCAATAATAACTGTTCAATTTCTCAGAATTTTGAATTTGATAGGCATGATGTTTGGATGCTGGTATCTCTGAAATGACAAGGTATATTTATCTAAAACTTTGCTGTGACTGAGCTAATATAACCTTGATATATGCAGCATATGTAACTCAAGAACCCCACATTTGGTACCTTTTCTCCCAGCGGGTCACATGACTTCATTTGAAAATCGGACGATAACGCAAAGATGAAAATGTAATCAGACTCATAATAGCATACTGCGAAACTTAATCAGTTATTTCCTAACAGTTTAGATCCTATACAAGTGGCGGTTCCACCATGTTGATGACTGGGGATGCTTCCTCCCACCGGGGTTCCGGATGACCTTTTTTGCTTTTCAACCTATTTTAGGGTGAGTTTTAAAAAATTAGTGAAAAATACAGTGAATGACCTTCTTTTTTGCTTGTCGGCCTCTTTTGGCAAGGTCTATTAACATTTAGTGGGCACAAAACACTAACAATGATTTTGATTTTTTCTATCTTTTTTTTCTTCTTCACTTTGCATCCTTCCACCAACTTCCTATAAATTTTTTTCATCTCCCCACCAAGAAATCTTGGAACCGCCACTGGATCATACTACATTTGTGATATGCATTTCAATAAAATGAGTGTTTATTCTAGCCACCTTGACATTGGGGGGGAGTTTGAAATGTTTGGGGGAGAAGGTTTGTCTGACCAAAAGCCTTGACGAGCAAAAAAAGGTCATCTCCTGATGTTAGATTTTTCTCGGAAGTGGTGACGACCAAAAAAGGTCATCACATCTTCTTCTCCACATGCTCTAATGCACTTTTGAATTGAATATAGTCATACCCTTACTTATATCCTTATGTTTTTTCCCTCTCCTGAATTAAAACTACCCCCTCTCGTCACACTTTTAGGAGAATTTCCATCCCCATTGCAACATTTAGAAATTTTTTTGGGGGTGGGTGGGAATTTTCAAACTTTGGGGGGAAATCCTCCCAAAAAAAAGAGCCTAGAATAAACACTGAATAAAATAGACCTACAGCTACAACAATTGTTAGATTTCAGTGGTAAATAATATGTCGAGTGCATAAAATGGCAGATCAGTCAAAAAAAACAGTTACAGTGGTAATGAGTTCCAGACCAATCGAGCAAATTAAACACGATTTAGCCTCATACGATCAGCTTCGAAGTTAGCTGCTAATCTCGGACCGGACCAATGGATACTTGAAGTACCGTGATCGATTTGGTAACAATGTGAATTTGATTACCAAGATCTTTCATGATTGGTAGAGCATGCACAAAATCATCCAGCATTCCATGATCTGGACATCTTATGAAGGCATTAATCTACAAGAGAAGACAGTAAACGAAAAAAATGTATTGCGCTAGATGAATAGTGAATTCCGATAAATTATTTTACAGTTATTTTGATACATGGGCGCCCGCACATTAGGGCAAGAGGGGGCACTTGCCCCCCTGAAAAATGCAAATACCAATATTTCACATTGAAATTTGAAAACTTTGCTAAAATATTAACCGCGACCGGCATAGTGTTAAAATGTGTTTTGCCCCTCCTGGAAAAATTTCTGTGGGCGCCCATGTTTTGATATAAATGACAATTGCAAATTGTTTTAATGTTGAAGCATTATAAGTATCTGTAGAGTAAAGGTTCGCTCGTATTCAAATTCGAGCGTAGGGGCCCGGGTCTGATCTCCATTTTCTAAGTTAAGTCAGCGATACAGGTGAATTAGGTCATAAATCTGCAGTTGCTTTAGTTATCAATAGATTCTATAATACTGTATGCCATATTCAAGACCTAATGGTCACAGGTTGATATGAAATCCACATTCCAAATAAACACTCATAGTGAAAATCACTAGGCCTAAACCTGCCATCTTTATTGATAAAATTATCATAGAATTTGGCTACATTGCATTGTGGGTTAAATTGCATTACAAGGCCATAGTAGTACGATATAAATTTTTTTATATATCGTACTACTATGGCCTTTTAGCAAATAACAATAGACAAATGACTTGCATTTCTTTGTCCAACCACTTTGAAAACGTCCAGTTCTATTTTTCCAGAAGCTCTAAAGTTCAGAATTGCTTCTGCTCCGTTCTTCCAAATTGACAAAAAGTCAGATAAGGACACACCTAAAATGAAAATTTAAGCAATAAGGGGCTGTCCATTAATTATGTCAACAATTTTTGGGCAATTTTTGACCCCCTCCGCCCCTTGTCAACAATTGTCAACTTTCAGTTTTTCCCCTATAATTACGTCAAAATCTTTTGACCCCTCTCCCCAAGATCAATGACAGGTCCCAATAACAAGGTTATTATTTTTTGCGGTGATGACCATTTTCTCCCTGTTTTGCTCATCGAGTGTCAAAATATGGTGGTGATGACCTTTTTGCCATGCTTTTTTCTACTGTAATATATAGTATTCCATAAAATTTCTTATTAAAACTTCTTATTTTTTTGATCATTTGTAAAAAGTGAAATTGTTGACGTCAACTTCTCTTGACCCCCTCCCCTGTCATCAACTGTCAAACTTTCTCAAACCCCCTCCCCTCTAAATTGTTGACGTAATTAATGGACAGCCCCTAACTTGTAAAGTGAGCAAAAATTACGATTATTTCATCTGAAAAATTAATTAGCTTTCAGAGAACTCCAAAGAAGTTGAACTCTGAATAGCTCAATAAACTGTTAAGTGTCTTACCCATATGTTCTAAATTTAAATTCAGCCAAAACAGACAACCGTCATTTCCAAGACGATGCGATGAAGGTTCTGTCAGAGTTGTATCCACTCCAAGAACATTTGCTGCAAACTCTTCATAAAATCTCAGAGGTGTGCAGCTTAGTTCAACATGATCACCAAATGCTTCATTCACTGCCTCGACTCCAGCTTCAATTGCATTTTCAATAACTAAACAACACAATTCAAATACAGACAAGGCTCGATCATACGCGTATGACAAAATAAAATACGCTAAAATACGTGCGTATGAATAAAAAATAAAATACGCGCATGATACGCGTATTAAAATACGCGACAAAATATGCGACAAACTATCTATCTCCCCCGCAACGGCAATGAAGGAAAATCTTCCAATGTACCCCATCCCACCAAGGGAGGTTCGGGGGTGTAACCCCCAACAATTTATTGAAATTTTAGAAGCAAATTCACGCATCCTGGTCAACTTTAGGAGGATAAAATTAGTATTAGAATCAGGCCTGAAATCAATCTACTGAAATCAATTCTACTGCTACACGTAATTAAAAGAAATAAACATCAGTATCAATTCTACTGCTACACGTAATTAAAAGAAATAAACATCAGTATCAATTCTACTGCTACACGTAATTAAAAGAAATAAACATCAGTATCAATTCTACTGCTACACGTAATTAAAAGAAATAAACATCAGTATCAATTCTACTGCTACACGTAATTAAAAGAAATAAACATCAGTATCAATTCTACTGCTACACGTAATTAAAAGAAATAAACATCAGTATCAATTCTACTGCTACACGTAATTAAAAGAAATAAACATCAGTATCAATTCTACTGCTACACGTAATTAAAAGAAATACTCAAACATGAGTATTTGTGTCCTTTAACCCAAAGTTTTTAAAACTTCTCTTCTTCCACTTTTAAGTGTAATATCAACAACGAGCTAGCGCCAGGCCCACGGTAGGTAAGGTAGTCTGTAATTTATGCTTACAATATGGGACACATGCAGATTACAGTGTGCAATTTTGGCAGCAACATCAAACAAGCTACAGTAGACTATCGATCGCTGCAGTGTAGTGAATGAATTGAGCTACACTAAGCAAAGTATTTCCGAACAAGCTGTATCTATATGTGGTACACAAAGCCTCAGAGAAGAATAAGATCTGATTCAGATCTTATTCTTAGATAATATTTTTGACTTTGAGCAATAGGGTATAGCACAGTGATGGGCACAAATTTTTATCAGAGGGCCGTAAAAGTGTCTGTGACGAAAGTCGAGGGCCGCACAATTTGTTGGCATTTAGAAGACAATTTTAAGTAGTTTCCTAAACGACTTTAACATAACGTATTAGGCCTATATACTGTGCAGTGTTAAGTATTTATTAATAAGCCAAGACTGTCAAGTCGAAGAAAAGTTAGTAAATATTAAAAGAATCATTTCTAGTTAACGATCAAGTGACAAAGTGTAAATCCAATGCTCAATGAATGCTGAATTTTCCATTAAGGTGTTGTCAAATGTTACATAAGCTTTAGAGGGCCGCACATTAGTGCAATATTTCTCGGTGTCGGGGGCCGCACAAAAGGGCTTCGAGGGCCGCATTCGGCCCGCGGGCCGCACTTTGCCCATCCCTGGTATAGCATAACGCACGCATGATGAATGATGACAAAGTAAATGCAGCTGGGAAAAATACTCCTCTCATGCTCTGACCGCAGACCTTCAATGTCTGCATTTGGACGGGAAAAAGAGCTATAATCAACCCATGCAACCATGTGACTCACTCACTGACTCATAGTCATATTATTGTTGTAGGCTACTTGTAAATTTTACTGGCAGAAATAGCATCAATCAACCGTAATCATTGTCAATAGGCTTGACAATAGCATAAGCTTAATCCGCGATATGGGCCATTCACAGTAACTGTTGCAGTGAGTACTGTACTGGTATAGACTAGACTTAAGGTTACCTTGCAGCTTTCCACTTGTGATGGGGGGATTGACGATGCGACTTCCATTTGTCTGAATGGACGAGATTACCACATATAGTGGTTCACAGCACTTATACTTGTAAATTGTTGTTTCACGTGACATATTTAGAACTTAAGTAGGCCTGATTGTAACTGTAATTTGTAATAAAAACTAGTTACAACAACTTTACTGTTCGTGTTTGCAAAATTTGCGGATACTGTTTAAATTATGACGTCAAAGTTGAGCTGTGTGCGCAACTGCGCAGTCAGAAATAAGTAAGATCCGCAATGCGCACAGCAATTACTACCTTCTTCAACCAATCGACCATCCACAATACTGACTCCCATTAGCGGCCCTTTGGCGCCACGGTCGCCCGGCACCAGCAGTCCAGCATTGCTAATAATGTTGTTCATGGCCGACTGTGACTGCAGGCTCTGGTTGCTGCATTGAATTATAGAAATTCTATAAATTTAAGTGAAAACAAATATCCCCTCCCAGAAATTTCAATGACGCAACGTGCGTCATTCCTCCTATAAGATAGACGCCTCTGGGCTGATAAAATATGCGTATGTAATACGCGCATTTTATGTTTGCTCGTTACTTATAATAATTATGATATGTATGATCCAGCTTTTAATACAGTAGGCCACGTGTCAATGAATTTGCTAATCTAAATGCATGATGAAACTACTAGAAGTACTTTTGTATTCTTATGAGAAAAGTGAGCACAAGAAAACATAGCAGGCGCAAGTGTTATATTATGGCGCAGGCACGTCGGGACGAATTTTCAGCAGGGGGTGCAGTTTTGAAAGTCCTGACAAGCAAAAATATTCTCTTAAAAGTCCTGACAAGCAAAAAAATTGGTCATCAACCTTCCTTTATCCTTATCTTTTCAAAAATCCTGACAGGCAAAAAATCAGCCTCATCTTCCAGGGGTGCAGCGTACCCCATAATTTTCTCCAGAGAGTGCAGCTCCACCCCTGCACCCCCACTTCCTACGGACCTGTTATAGCGAGTGTGTACCATGGAGAACCAATACGCCGGCTCATTTTTTATTTATGGATTTATTAAATTTATTGTAAAAATAAAATTGCTTACATAAATTTATCTTGACCCTTATCCCCATGTCAGCAATTGTCAAACTTCTTCAAACCTCTCCTCCCCTATTTTGTTTACGCAATTAATAGACAGCCCCTTGGAGACTTCGCTACCACTCGGGCATCACAGGTGCTCACCCAGATGGGCATAGATTACACGTTTCTTTCCTTTCCTCCTGACCAGTGGAATGATATTGAAGCTTACCAGAAAGAAAAGCATTGAAGAAAGCAGCTAAGAGCTGTTGTTATTTTAGTTAGTTATTCTAGTTAGACCCCACCCACCCGAAAGTTTAAAATTCCCCCCCCCAAAAAAAAAAAAATTGCTGTCAATGTTGCATGGGGGATAGAAATTACCCCAAAAGTGTGATGACGGGGGAGCTTTTATTTTTGGGGAGAGGGGAAAAATGTCAGGATGAGAATATTTTTGCTTTCCAGGGCATTTAAGAAGACCAAAAAGTATAAAAGTATTAGGGAGGCTAGAAGGATGAGGTTTTTTGCTTGTCTCCCCCCCCAAACATTCCAAAATCCCCCAATGTCAAGGTGGCTAGAATAAACACTGTATGTAACATCAAGATTTTTTTGAACACAGAAGAGCCGCATGCGGCTCGCGAGACGCGGTTTGGCCACCGTTGGTATAGATAATACATGTTGAAACGATTAGTTAAATGCCAAAAGATAATTTTTATCTGGGCCTTGGAGAGCAATGAATCCTTAGAAGTTTGTCTATTTGTACAAATACCTCAGAGACTTAGACTTTCTCGAAATATCAAGAACAGATAATGTGATTGCTGTGTGATTTTTTTGTTGGAAAATCTTGGCATTTGTCTGTCCTGAACAACAAATATGACTGAGTGTGATTTTTGGAAAACCTCGCCTTTTGTCCAAAAGGGAGCATCTGTTTTAGCTAAGATGTCTCAGTCAAGGTAAATGGCGTTTTGATTATCTGTCATTGAACCGACGAAAACAGTTCTACGTCGAAAAGGAAATACAGTTTTAAGAACCTGTCAACAAGTCGATAGACTTTATTGCTGAAGGCTTTGCTGTAAAAAAGCTCTGAAGAAAAGAATATGGTTACATCAGTGACGCGCAGAAAGTGGCGGGCGCCTACCCCAAGTCGACAAAAAATGTTTGACGAGCAGAAAAAGGTTAAAAAATTTGACGAGCAAATAAAGAGTGGCCGTCAATTTTGGGGCCCTCATCTGGTGGGCGCCCGGAACCACCGCTCCACCAGCTCCCTCTCTACACACTACTTTTCTGCATGTATGCCAGTCGGTGTTTTATCCAGACTCCAGGCCTTTGGGGGAAAATTGGCTTTGCTAGAGGGGAAGTTCAATGCAAAATTTGCGTCAGTTCCATTTTTTTTTTTTTGGGGAATTTCGAGGTTGAGGGAATCTCCCACTAACAGGTCTGTATAAAGCACTGATGCCACTCTATCACAAATCACAACATCATGAATAAATCTTAAGTACTGAAAATAAATGACTTAACAGAGAACTTTTTTGAGTTTTAATTTCTTTGATTTAATTTTCATTAGGATTTAAATCTGTATTAAACCTACGATTGCGCCTACTTTTAGAGGTCTGTTTGCTGGAACCTTGGAGATGTTATGTGAACGTACAGAGAGTCAGCAAAGAAATAAATGCGAATTGTCTTTTTGAATTACAACATGCAGTCTTGTTCTTACGTTTTGATGCCGTACAATAATAATAATAATAATAATAATAATAATAATAATAATAATAATAATAATAATAATAATAATAATAATAATAATAATAACAATAACAAAGTCTAAAGTGGTCTAGTAGGGTCATCTGTACCAGTCAGCTGTACTCATCCGAATCTAATAACCTGTTTAATATGTTTCAATGAGGACTCTCTCTTTCTCTGTCTGTCTGTCTGTCTGTCTCTTTCTGTCTCTGTCTCTGTCTCTGTCTCTGTCTCTCTCTCTCTCTCTCTTTCTCTCTCTCTCTCTCAGGCATTCTGTCGTCTCCGACTTAGTGTGACATTACGGACTTCGACGTGCCTTCCTTTCCCTTTCCGTCCTCGACCGCATTTCTCGGTTCCTCGATGTTCAATCCTTCCACAATGTTATCCATTCATCTTGTTTTCTGACATGTCAGCCTCTTTTACTTTACTCTCCAACAGCTGCTAGCGTCAATGATTTCACCAGCGAATCGTGTCTTCTCGTAATATGTCCCGAAAAGTCCAGTTTTTTTGTTTTAGAGTCGATCAGCGATGAGGGCATGACTCTTAACAAATAGCACGGGTGTTACGTGGAGAAGTAAGGACGACAACATATTCACATGGGCGCCCACAGAAATTTTTCCAGGAGGGGCAAGACACCAGAGATGTAGCAAGTACACAATGCTTCAAGTACAAGTAAGACAAGTACAAGTACCTTCCGAGTTTGACCTGGTAGTACAAGTACAAGTGACCTTTTAGGATACAAGTGTGATGTGCTCAAATTTGTACTGAGTACAACTCAGTGATAGCCAAGGCTAATGACATCTCTGAAGACACAGTTTGACACAATGGCATGGTTAATATTTTAAGGTTTTCAAATTTTTGAAATAAGTATTTGCATTTTCCACGGGGAGGACAATGCCCCCATCTTGCCCTAATGTCGGGCACCATGCATATTCATTCCAGATTGGAATTCTACAATAAGCAGGAATAAGATTATTACAGCGGGCTAAGGGATGCCTTAACACCCTTCTGTCTAAATCAGGCCGTTTTTATCACGTTGACTGCGGTTATTAAATAACTCAGAACGCGGATACTATTGACGAGGCACGACCTCCGTGGCTTTCAGTTCCTATACAAAATGCGTGCGATCATCAAAAAGTGAACCCAAGATTTTCCCAAGGCAGATCACGTTAGACGGATACAGAGGAAAATATCTTGAAACAGATGCAAGTGCCAAAGGAAAGAGCCACCTGTTACTAGAATGACTTTCTCTTTCCTCAGGTATCAATCTTCGAAAGCTGCAGGTGGGTGTTCCATAATCAGTAGAAATTGGGTTTTAGCCTGTTATTCAACAATGGCGATTGATAAAACAATCAATCCGGGTCAAGAATGCAAAGCAATAAAAATGGCAATTATTGTGCAAAATGGACGTTCCAGGGATATAAGGTAGATGGTTGGTCAAAACTCAGGTCCAAAAATTTGACGGTATCGTCTATGGTGAACAAATTTGATAAGCTGAGGCGTGGGGTTTAGAAGGTGGCCTTTTAGAAGGCCAATCGACGTTCTTCAGTAGAATGGGGCTTCCGATTGGTCATTTAGTCCACCTGCAACAAAGACGGGCGCCCTAAGTGAAACCAAGACTTCTATTGTAATTAGCATGGAGCGAATTGAGCACCGCAAGCATGAGTATATTTGGTTTTTTGAAGATTCTGACAGGGCAAGTTCTTACATTTTCTATACAATTTGCTTTTTCTTGATCGGTCACTCATTTTGAGGAAGATAAAAAATGAACCAAGATTAAGTGCAAGATATTTGGTAATTGCCAAACCAGTCCCTAGAACCGGAAACAAAATGAGTATCAGTTGACGTCCCTAGCGTTCAACGTGTTAAGGCAAATGGCAGGCAGTGGTGAGATCCAGGCGGTGAAAACAGTTTGTTGCTTGATTTTTGATTACCCTGATCGAAAAAGATGCGAGGTCATCGCCGCTTTTTGATGCCTGATTTTTTTCTAATAGAATGAAGAAAAGTCAAAAGAATTTTCATGGAATGGGTTCTTGTTGAGCTTTACGTTTTAATTGTAGTACATAGGATCTAAGTCGTTATTGATGACCGTCAAAGGAATTGTAGTAATGGTAGGGTTATTGATGAGCTAGGGGTCAAAAGAATTGTATTTAGGACCTAGGGTTATTGATGAGCTTTGGTGAAAAATAGTTTGTTAGGGTCTAAGGTGATTGATGATTTTTGGCGCAAAAAAAGATGATCTAAGGTTATTGATGAGCTTTGGGTCAAAAGAATTGTAGTACATAGGATCTAAGGTTATTGATGAGCTTTGGGTCAAAAGAATTGTAGTACATAGGGTCTAAGGTTATTGATGAGCTTTGGGTCAAAAGAATTGTAGTACATAGGATCTAAGGTTATTGATGAGCTTTGGGAAGTCCTATGTATCTCAGATTTCAGCTAATCGTACTGCTGTACGGATCGCACGATCGTCTGGTGTTAGTGCATGATCATTTAAAGTCGGCAAAGAGACATCTGCACCGATTACGCTGGAACACGTAGGCCTACACAAAAAACCTCACAAAAATTGTAAGGCAGATTCACCAGTAAAGACAGCAGACCCCTGGTAAATTATTAATAGCATTTATAATAAATACAAAACCAAGCCCCGTTTCAGCTTTTTAAAAAATTAAAACATAAAATTCGAATACTTTATTCTACTGGTCTTAAATTTAAAAGTAATACTAAATAAAATCGAGAAGATCATTGATGAGACAAAATTTACGGACAAATTTTGTCACGGTTTAGGGACATTTGGCTACATTTTCCGTGACATTTTGGACACATTTCGTCCTAGCGCCGAAAAAACTGACTGACTTTACGCAATTTGCCTTCTCACTCAGATGTTCTATGACCAAACAAATATCAGAAGTGCTTCCAGTAAAAAAAGTTAGAATCTTTTCTTACTCGAAATGATTCTATTTTCTCCAATTATCTGAAAGAAATAAAAATCCAGCAGTTTACACAGCGAAATGCACAATGGTCAAAATATAATTATAAAAGTATGAAAGCATCCTGCCCAGTGGCGGCTCCACCAGGGCCAGAGTGCCCCTATTGAGAGCAGTGGTAACTTATAATACATAAACAACAAAATGGTTGGCCCCCATGATTAGAAGTTGGCACTTCCTAGAGCCGCCACTGATCCTGCCTCAAGCCAAGTAGGTAAATATAAATCAAAATGCCTAAAATGGCATTCAAGTAACTATAAAAAATGTAAACGTTCAAACATTTTGGGGGCAGGTGATTGCTCTTCACAGTGGGTCAATGACTGTTTAATTTAACAGGTGAGCCGCAAGCATTTTTGAATTTCTGATGTGGACCTAGCTGCAAAGGTGCTTAAGAACCGTTATTTTGTGGTGAATAAAGTATTGGGAAAAAAAGACAGACGCAAACAATTTTGTAAAATACAAGCGGCATTTTAAATAAATAAACCACAGGATACTAGATGACTTTAGAGCATTACTTAACCCATTAACCGTGTATTTAACTGTAACTAAATGTAAAATTTACGGATATATCCGGGATCCCCAGTTAAGGGGTTAACATCGGAAACCTTGAAACCCCAGATTGTCTTTCCTCCTCCTTTTCGAACTCCCTCCTGAAGAGTCGTCCAGCATCCACGGAGCACGTCATTGACGAAAGCGCCGGGACGAACACGAATCTCGATCAGGTGCAGGTAAACTCATCGTTTCGCACGGAACACACCAACGACAACAAACTCAGTTTCTTAGAAGCAGCAAACTAATTGCTATGCACTAGTACGGCGGCGTTATATCTAGACAAAAGCTATCAATGATATATAATAGGCCTATGTGTTCTTCGAATGACCCCGAGACCTTCAAAGCAGCTATAGCGACAGCAGAGCAGTAGCGGCTCCACAGGGGAGGCGGGGGGCCCGTGCTCCTATTGAGTGCCTGGCCCCCCCAGTGGCCCCCCTGTTGGGACCCTATACTTAATACTACATACCTAACAACAAATGGTTGCCCCCGTGATTAGAAGTTGCCACCCCAACGCCCTCCATTTGCCAAATCCTGGAGCCGCCACTGAAGCAGAGTGAAAGTCAAAGGCGACCATTAGTATCGCCCTTTGTACTATGTGCATAGAGTGCCTTTTTAGTGAGAACCTCGCGGAAACGCTTTGCCAAACCTTTTTTTGCTAGTTATATTCGGTTATATCGATATGCAATAATGCGTGTTTTACTTATAATTATAATCGGTTCTTCTTTTCAGTATAGGAGCACAAGGGAACAGCGTAAATATTAGTTTTAAAACAACGAGCTATGTTTTATAAAAAAAAATATGCCAAATAGTGTTATTCTATAAATATCTATGGCAGCAGTGTCAAACGTACGGCTCGCGGACCGGATACGACCCGCGAAAGCTTTTCATCCGGCCCGCGAAAGCTTTTCATCCGGCCCGCGAAAGCTTTTCATCCGGCCCGCGAAAGCTTTTCATTCGGCCCGCGAAAGCTTTTCATCCGGCCCGCGTGTATGTGTTTGAATAAAATTTAAACAACTTTATGCTTAAGCAAAGTAGCTCTCTCGCTAGGACGATAGTAAACTGAGGAGCAGCGTTAAGCCGCGAGGTAAATCTTGGGTCTGAGGAAAGTAATGGCAACCTACCCCGACATAATAAATCATGGTTGTCAAACTCATTTCACATCGCGGGCCAAATAGAAGTCTTCGTGGCTGTCGCGAATCTGATTCGTATGCAACATTATCACGGACCAGTGTTATTTTCCGCATGTATGTGGTTGAATAAAATTTAAAAAACTTTATGCTTATTAAGCAAAGTAGCTTTTCTTAAATCGTGTTCAAAAGTACATATATGAAAATCAACAAAAATAAGCCTAAATAATTATTTCTACAAAACGTAAAGTTCAACAAGGATGTATTCCGCTGGTAGACCCAGGTTTTACCTCGCGGCTTAACGCTGCTCCTCAGTTTACTATCGCCTTAGCGAGTAATGGCTGTCGACCTTAAGGCTCCTGCGGGAATCGAAACCGCTCCATCGTCCAGTGTTGTTGCCCCTCTGCCAACTTCACGCCCCTCCTAGAATAGATGGAATTCTAATTGATACCTTTATTTAATTCTAATTGATACCTGTATTTAATTCTGCATATGCATTCCAGCTGAAAATGCTCTGTTGCAAATGCCACCTCAATAGTCCACTCCAAATTAGATTATTGTAACTCCCTCTACTATAACCTTCCCAAAACCTCCATCAGCAAATTGCAATCAATACAAAATGCACTTGCTCGTGCTGTTACTAAGTCACCTAAATTCTCCCATATTTCACCCATACTAAAATCATTACATTGGCTTAAAATAACTGAACGTATCCAATATAAGATAATAACACTTACATATAGCTCACTTCAGTCATCAAAACCTGTCTACCTTAGATCACTATTAACCCCTCAGCCTCACACGTTCATCATCTTGCCTCACTCTGTCACGCCCACTCAATCAGTCATCCCTGAAAATTTGCAACCGTGCCTTCTCATAATACGCCTCACCTGAACTTTGGAACTCGATCCCAGCTTCCCTCCGCAGACTTGGACACTTTCAAACAATAAAATCTGATTCCTCATTTCCTATAATTCCCGCATTATCTCCTCAAGTCTTCAGGTCTAAACTTAAATCATTCCTTTTTCTAAAATCATATCCTCCATAGCTGTAACAACCTAGCCTCACTGCCCTTTGGACGTTGAACTATTGCCTGGCTGATAACATATGTGGCGACCATGTGCCACAGATAGCATTATTATTATTATTATTATTATTATTATTATTATTATTATTATTATTATAGTAGTAGTAGTATTAGTTAGTTAGTTAGTAGTATTATTATTAGTAAGATAGTAGTAACTGTAGTATTACTATTATTGTTATTATTAAGGATTGCTTAACTGCGTAAACTTGTTAGATAATAATTTAATCTAATTAATTAGCGTTTGTGATAATGTATTTTGTACTACTTTTGATTAATTAATAAAGTTTTAATTCATGTAAAACGGACAGAGTACGCGCTAGGCTAAGACGCTA
Source organism: Metaphire vulgaris (assembly GCA_018105865.1). Classification (NCBI taxonomy): domain Eukaryota; kingdom Metazoa; phylum Annelida; class Clitellata; order Crassiclitellata; family Megascolecidae; genus Metaphire; species Metaphire vulgaris. Next base: position 4,662,817 of record CM030852.1, read on the forward strand.
AGGCTTCGGTAAAATTATTAGAATCGCCACGCCCGCCCAAAGACCGAGAAATAGGTTATAGAAACCGGCAACGACAATAGGGTCTCGGGAGAGCCTTCGGTCTTCGGCGACTAGAGAGTTTGCCCGCTGAAGACCTCGCCTGTTTGACGGAGCCTGCGCGGAGCGAGGCTTCCGCTGGGAACCGTGCGTCTGGCTGTTCGACGCGTGCGGCAGCGGTCGGCCGGCTGTGTAGTCGCTGCGTACGCCTGAACACCGGCGCCCGGTTACCAGGGGTGATTAGCGAAGGGTTGGACCGTAGACGGGGTCGCTTACCACCGATAACGACGACGCAGGTGCCTGGGTTCCCTAGTTTCACGGCACCTAAGCGGACGTGGCTCAACAGTTCAAAATTCCGCCTAGCGACCGGCGCCCGAATAGCAGGACCGGACGGCGATGCGCGTCGCCGGCGGCGAGGCGCCTTTCGCCGCTGCCGACGACGCTTGGGAGTGGGTCCGAAGTTAAACTTTCTGAAGGATAAAACGCATAGATAGGAACATTGGGGGGCGAGCGCCCTCAAGGGCTGGTTCTAAAAATCGAAAATCTCCGAAATATGGGAATTTATGTAGCCACGCGTCAATAGGCGGACGCAGGCCCTTGGTAAAATGAAAACCCTAAAGTTTTCATGAGACGCGCGCCCAACTGGTATTCCAAATGTAATGTTATGGTTAGTCGGGTAATGCCTAGATCAGAATCTTTTGATAGTGGCTGGGGTACGACAAAAGGGTTCTTTCAGGTCCTATTTGCTGTTTATATTGATGATGTAATTTTAAAAATACAGACAATTCTGGAAAAATCCGCTATATCAATGATTTGTTTGTTGGAAAATTTCAGTCATGAATAGATCTTCTGTTTGGTGTCTCACTTATATCGTGAGGCGATGCTGGAAATTTGCACCATTGACTTTGAGTATTTGAAGCCCGTTTAAAGTGCTAAAGAAATCGTTTCATGGTGATGAGGGTTGGGACATCGATTGCAGTTCGCATGTGCTGTTATTGGTCCTGATGGACTGCGTCTAGTCATTTGTGTCTTTGTCCGTGTTACCAGTGTTGACACTGAAGCCATTGTTGTCATTGTTGTTTGGTTTATTAATAAATAAAAATAAAATTTTTCGTACGTTTAATTGTCTTTGGAAGTCGCTGTGACGCAGAGTCTCAGCGCACTGTCCGTGAAGGTGAGTTAACCTGTGATGAACCTTGTCTAACCTATTGTATTGTATCGGTTTCACGTTAGTGCCCAAACAAAGGTCAGTTTAAGCCTTAACTGGGGAATAAACGCCCGCCTGTCAATAAAGGCGCGGGGAGACAGTCTGGGTGAATCGACGGCCAGTTAAAGGGGTTACCGCCGTCCATTCAGACTGGTTCGAGTAGGTTTGGTGAAAGCGTTAAAACATGTGAAAGCAGATAACGCCGAGTATATCAGAGAGCGGAAGACTGGTTTTGGATAGTATGAATGCTATTGTGGGAAAGTCGACAAGCATCCTTTGTTAATAGAATAAATAAGAAATCGCTGTACTTTGCTCAGTGCACCAAGCGGTGTCCAGCGATAAGAGAATGTACTGTTAAAGTTTGTTCTTAGTTTATTTGTTTATTATTAGGTTTATTTTATTATTTTTAATTACTATTTAGTTTTGTTGAGTTGATTTGTGTTTTCCTCAGTTGTGTGCCTGCCTGGTTGTGTACTACTTTTCCTCTGATGCTTGAGAGCGAATAAAGATGATTACGCCGCCGATCAGGCAGAGTCGGCGGCTGATGGCGATCGGAAGACCGAGCGGACGACGCGCGCCCGAGCTGGCCGCGCTATTGAGCGTCGCGAGCCGGACGAAGTCCCTGATCATACCTAGGGATAGCTACGTTTTAAGAGGTTGAGCTTTTTCCTATTGACGGCAGCTACGCGAAAATGCTGCTTTCAACTGCGCTGACAGAAAATCCGCCTAAGTGCCGTCGAAAAGTTTCAAAACTTTAAAAGCGACGTTCATGAATACCAGATGATATTTTACTGAACGGTAACTTATAATTAGAGGCGAAATTAAAGGAATCCGTTAACGAAAACGATTGAAGTAAAATTAGGAATTTTTTAAAGAACGATAAGAAATCGAAATGAAATCTGACGTAAAAAAAGAAATTCGAATTGCAGAAATATTTTATGAACTGAATTGGCTACCCATCATTTAAAATGGCGTCAATTTGTTAGGTGTTGTGAGTGTTGCGCGCTGTAGCCATTGTTGCTGTTGTTGAGTGGTTTATTGTCCAAAATAAACCGTAAATTGACCAAGGGTGATATGTCTTTGGAAGTCGCTGTCATTCCGGAGTCTCGCGCACAGTCAAGTCTGGGAGGGGGTGGCTGATGGTTCGCCACCTGAGGTCACGTCAGGCTATCAATTCTGAGTCTCGAGACGGCACATGGGCCTCCAGACGCCTTGATAAATAAAGGCGGAGGGAGACAGTTTGGGTGAATCGAGTGCCTTTGTTGATTTAACGTCGCCGTTCCATTCAACAACGGATAAGATGAGGTTTAGTGAAATCGTTGGCTGGAAGAAAGACAACGCCGCCTGTCTTGGGATTAGCGGAAGACGGTTAGATGACGAGAATGCGGAGACGTGGGACTTTGTCAAGCCGTTGACCAGGAAGCATGCGTGTATTGTTGAAGATGAACATGCATATTGTTTAGTTTATAAATTTTTGATCACTGGTTACTGTCAGACATTGCCGTCATAGAAACAGTTTTATAGTCAGAGGAGCAAGATTTTCATCCAATGTTGAGGAGCAGGATTTGGCAAGTGGGGGGACCGTTGGGTGGCAGCCTAATCATGGGGGCAACCATTTGATGTCGGAGAACCGGAAGTATAGGGTCGCCGCCGATCAGGCACTCAGTCGGCGACTGATGGCGATCACCGAGCGGGCGGAGGAGCCGCCCGACCACCGGCATCCAATACAAAACCTGATGTCAATTACGGAGTCGTAAAATTAGAAATTAACCTGAAAATATTTAATCTATAACTGAAATTGTTTTGAACTGAAATTAGAACTGAAATAGCTACCGTTTTCTGAAGTATAACTGAAATAGAAATGAAATTAAGACCTAAAATAAGAATGAAAATTAAAATTAACAATTATTTTTAGAACTGAAATATCGTTGGTTATTATGCAGTCTACAGCTGCATACGTTGCAGCAAAAGTCAGTTCACTGTCTTAATAACACTCATAGAATAGCTCAGAAGTCTTAGAGCTTTTAATTTTATCCTATCATTGCCCGAATGATGGCGGTGCCAGGAACAGTCCGGACTACTGAGATCACAAGATGCTAAAAAACTGCTTCAGCGGCGCACTCGCCTTTCTCTCACCAATCGTTCCTTCGCCAACGCTGCTCCGTCTGTTTGGAACAACTTACGGAAAACTGTCACTTTGGACTTAACTGTTTCCAAAGTTGCCTTTAAGCGCCAACTGAAAACTGTACTCTTTAGTTTGGTTTACACTGTTTAGGACAACTACAGTGGCGTAGCCAAGAGGGGGGGTTAAAACTCCTCTTTGGTTGTCCGACCAATATCTTTAAAACAGTTGCATAGTTGTACGCACTCATATACCTATTATTATTCCCTTTAATAAAAAAATAATAGTTGACCCTTTTTGCTTGTAAGAATTTTCCGAAGTTGGGACTCATAACCCCCTTTAGGGAAATCCTGGCTACGCCACTGGACACGTGACTGACTCACCCCGCGCTTATGATTCTTCACTTAGTGAGTGACTTAATGTGCGTTAACAACCATGTAATAACAATAATAATAATAATAATAATAATAATAATAATAATAATAATAATAATAATAATAATAATAATAATAATAATAATAATAATAAGAAGAAGAAGAAGAAGAAGAAGAAGAAGAAGAAGAAGATAAGAATAATAATAATAATAATAATAATAATAATAATAATAATAATAATAATAATAATAATAATAATAATAATAATAATAATAATAATAATAATAATATGAAACCATGACAAGATCCAAGCTTGATCTACCCAAAATTTCCATGGCCTATGTCCGACCTACCTAAACTAAAATTCCTGGAACCGCCTCTGGTGATTATGGGAGCATGTTTGTCGATGCCAATGTCTTCGATAATAATATAATAATAGTATGATGACATAATCGACGCTTAGCTCCAAATGTTGTCACCCCCGGCGCGTGATGCGTGACTGTCTCTGTATTGACCGCTTATTTCTCCGCAAAAGTGTCACCGACAATTCTGTCACGATGATTGTCGACGTATAGGCCGACACGTCATGTCCGTTGTCACTCTTCGGTCACGTCGGAAGCGAATTCTTGCAAACCATCTCTGCGCCCTCCTGAGAGCAATTCCGCCCCTTACGAGAGTAGGGGTACAGTCTTCCTCTTTTCTTGTCCGCCACCCTTATTTGTCTTCTTTTCTCTCTCCCGCCCGAGCTGCACTAATCCTGTCAATTAAGATTCCAAGTCTATCTACGAAAACCACAAGAAACAAAATCGTAAATTGAATTATTGATCGAACGCTTCGGTGTTTGTGGTGGGGTGTACCGAAATATATTGTTCACGAGAACACCCTTTTTAAACGAATTTCGCCCAAGTTTCACCCGCCGGGTGATAATGACAAATTCACGCCGCTGACAGCTTCGCATCAGTGACTTGCTGGTTGTGAAATTTGGGCTTCTATTTGGGCGGTTCTTTGGCTCATCTGGGCGGAATTTGTTTGTGGGAAATTAAGACGAACCAGACACCTGTTAATTATTACGTTGAATGGACGGCGGTAGCGTAATACCGTTCCTTGGACGTAAAATTATAGACGCACCGATGATTTGGAATACGAAATGTAAGTCACGTTTAGTTTCTAAGGTGCTGTGAACACTTGGTGATGAAATTAAAATTCTGATGAAAGGAAAAAGAATCTGTGAAAACTGAAAACACATTGTAATAACAGACTTTCATTGTAGTCGTTACAGGGTTTATTTGCATATTTGTACCTTGCTGAATTGTTTGTTGTAGGTTATCTACGGTGTTTCTTTGTAATCTTCCTTAATTCACGACTCACTTTGCGCGTACGATATGAGAGGTACTAGCGAGATAAGAGCAACGCGCCTGTGAGATAAGGAGTTAAAAGAGATATAGTCTATATTATAAGCGACGTTGTTCTAATTAAAGACAGGGAATGCGGTGACGGTGTCGTTGGACCGACAAAGTGAATCGTGCTTGATCAGACGCTAATACCGTTGAATGAGAATGAGAGACTGAGTGCCTCCCCCACCCCCATTGTACCCCATAATTAGGAACGACATTTCTTGTCCCTCGGGGGTTTTTCACAGCACGGGACGAGTTCAGACATGGGTCGGGTTTTATATCATTACAATTATACGGATTTTTGTCAATTACATTACAATTACTACAAATTACATTGGGCAATTACAATTACAATTACAAACACAATTACACAAACACTCTTTTGCTTCTTTTAAAAAACAGTCTAAAATAATTAACATAAATTAGTTCCATCAGCAGACCCAAAGTTTCACAAACCCACAAAAGTCAACAAACCACAATAGCCTTTTTCAACTGCTGACTGCCTTTAACATTTCAACATTGTATCAAAAACTCATCTTACTCAGTGATCTACGCTCATCTTCACTGGCATTAAACTTTTATGGAATATAGGAAGTCACAAATGATAGCCTGGTTTTCAAGCAGAATGTTTGCTCTGACCAGAGCAGGAGTTCATTTCAATAACGTTCTTTGACAATTCTAACCATTCAATGTATTCCGCCATACATTATAGACTGACAAGACATCGGCTCATACATGCTAATACGCTATTAGAACTTATAAAACTCATTCCTGTAATTCTCAATTACAATTACAATTACACTCAATTACAATTACAATTACATGTAATTGAACTTTCCACAGATCAATTAAATTACAATTATGATGCAAATTGATATACAATGAATTACAATTATATATATATAGTTATATCAGCATACGACTTCTTTTAGCAGGCTCTAAAAGCAACACACACACACACACATACACACTTTGCAGGTCCATCAGCAGACCCCGTTCCCACAAAGACAATTCAACTGCTGACTGCCTGCATATCTATCAAAACTCATCTTATCTTGGCAGTAGGGTTATGGAATATCGGGGTCACATCGACATTTTCAGTAGAATATACAGGTCGCACGTTCTTATATAGTCCGTTATAATAAAGTCACTATCTCTCTCTCTCTCGCATCTCTCTCTCTCTCTCTCTCTCTCTCTCTCTAGTATATATTAAGTTGCCCAAATGTTGCGATGCATATATATATATATATATATATATATATATATATATATATATATATATACAAAAGTGCGCCTGGTCAATCGTCTTGGCGTAACCCTGTGTTTCAGTGGTGATTAGTTGTTGCGTTGTAGATTAGAACCGTTGATGGGTTACTGTGGCAGGTGCGCGGTGTCATCGACGTCCCATGCAGAACAAGTGGTCGAAATCCGTCTGGATGGCGCGAACGCAATTATTGCAGTCGGTTGGATCGTCTAATGAAGACGTCGAAGACGGTTGCCGTAATGCCCCGCTGCTTGTCCGCTGGGGCGTCCAAGATACTTGACCACAAAAATCGCATCCCATTTGGCCCCGCGTGACACGATAATGGCCCCGTCTTGGAATGCAGTTGCAATGTTCGAAATTTAAGAAAAATCAGCAGAAGTGGCAGACTACTACTGTTCCTACCATTGGCATAGCCACGAGGGGGGAAGCATGGGGAGCCGGCCTACCCTATTCGGGCATCCATCTATCCATCAATTCATACATACATACATACATACATGCATGCATATACACATACATACATACGTACAGACATTCATACATACCTACTACCTAGGCTACATACAGGCATTCATACATTCATTCATACATTCATAAATACATGCATACATGAATGAATGCACACATTCATACATTCATACATACGTACACACATACATACATACGTACGTACATTCATACAAGCATACATACATACATGCATACACACATACATACATACATACATACATACATACATACACACATACATACATACACACATACATACATTCATACACGTACATACATCTTAACATTCGTCACTGAGTTCATATTCCACCAAGTCTTGCATCTTCATTCATACGTACATACATAAGCGACTACATAATCTTAAGTGTCACTGAGTTCAATTCCACCAAGTCTTGTATCTTCCTGTTAATATAGCGATAAAGCCATAGTGTATATATAGAAATACAATAGGCGTTCTATATATATATTGGCGCTATATATTAGCAAATACTACTACATTCCATTACACCACTATGACCACGCCTTATTCTGTGGCGGTCAACAAAATGGTTTTTGGGGACAGTAACACTGCCCTTCAGGTTTATGGTGTGTCGAACACAGTGTTTTATCCAGGCCTGTTAGGGGAGATTCCTCCCCCCCAAAGCCTCAAAAATTCCTCAAAAATCTCAGCACTTACACAAATTTTGCATTAAACCGTGTCTTTTCCCATCCACGGCTTCAATTCCCCCCCCCCAAAATGCCCGGAGTCTGGATAAAACACTGGTCGAACATTATGGAACCGTGAAATTCATCGACTATGTGTCGGCCCTCTATGGATAAATTTCAAGACGCAAGTTGGTGGGCGGGGTGGGGTGGTAGGGTTCGTGGAATAACCGCACATCATAAACACAACCGAATCAATTGATTGAAATGGCCATATTTATATCCGATCGCGTTCGTTGTGCAATATCCGTGACAACGTGATGACATATACCTGTTATACCTTGGCATGCCTTTATAGCGTTCTTTGCGTCGGAGTTTCTATAGTCAAGTGAAAACAGTGACAGTTCAATATTATTGCAAACTGTTTCACTTTCAGTAGCTGGAAGACTGGCGATGCCAAAAAAACATAGAAACATTTCAGGGCAGATTTTAAAATCGATGAAATCCACGTGTTATTGGACTGTTGTCTTGTCTTTGATAAAGTTTGTTCATGTATTATTTTTGGTTTTAGTATTTTCTCAATTTTAAATCGTGTAGGCCTAGTACCGTGTAGTTTGCAGCTCTGTGTGTGGGGTGGGTGGGGGTGGGGTGGGGGTGCGTGGGTGAGTGTTGCACCGGTCCTACCCTCCATGTACTCATCAGATATGGCCTTTTATCTTGACTTAAACGTCACAAGCCAGTAGATTTCAACATTATGACCCTCTTCTATTGATGTACAATGGGGCGAGCGCTTTAAGATTTTTGTCAGTCAAGGAATTTTAAGTGTCTCCATCTATCGGGGGGGGGCTTCTCATCCCAGCCACGCTAATTACAGGTCATCGTTTGGTCGGATGGGGTCGAGCAGGTCGTAGTCCTTGGTTAATTATTGTGTCGTTTCTACATAATACCTCTTCTACCCTCACCCCCCAAATCGCCGGATTACTTTGTTCGTATACCCACCGGACTCTTAATGGTATTCAGGTGGGCGTTTCAACGCTCTAATCGGCCGGCGTCAGTCTAAGATTAGACATCCTTCTCTAAAGATAACGGACCATCGTGATCCAAGGGAAATTTATGTGGCGGGCGGGGCGTTGAGGAAAGCGGCTCCGCGTTCGCACCCCTGTCTGGGCAATTCACCTGACACACACAGCGTACCCCACCTAATTGCGCGCAGCCAACCCGTGTAGGGTGATGGCACCAACAGCTGAGCTGGCATTCGCGGGAAAATGGTGGGAAGATTTCGAGAGCGCGGTTGGTTAGAAGCAGTCGTGCGTGACTACACTGCGTCTGCCAGACACGCTCCGTCGCACACACACACACACATCGTGTTCCTGGACAACCTTCGCTTTTGCAATAATTGTCTTGAATTCTGGGAGCCAGAGCGGGTCACGTGCGTGAAGCGTGCGACCTATAAAAGAGAGAGATTTGCAGACGACTTCTGTCATCAGCTTCGAAGACTTTGGCGGGAATTAGTCTAACCTGTACGTCATTTAGTAATCTTTTGATTGTTATTCGTTGCTTAGGAAAAGATGGTTGCAAGAAACTTGAGAAAACTTATAGAATTTGGTCTAATGTTTGTCAAAAATTATTGGCAAGAGTAATCGACATAAGATCGATTGGTGATCGTGCTGAGAAAAGAGAGAGCAACAGACGTTTGGGAACCGGTTATCGATTAGTTGTTGCAGGGTTCGGTTTAGATTCGATATGGACCCCTGCTCTTCATCAGAACGTAGAAAAGTAAGTTCATTCATTCATTCATTCATTCATTCATTCATTCATTCATTCATTCATTCATTCTATCTTTCTTTTCTTTCTTTCTTCCGTTCATTCATTTTTCTTATCAATCATTCTTTGTTTTATTATTTCATTCAATCATAATTTCATTGATGCATTCATTCAGTTTATTACTTAATAAATTGAAATATAGGGGCCTATAAAGCAAGACTACTACTACTACTACTACTACTACTACTACTAATACTACTACTACTACTACTACTACTATACCTATTTCTACTACTATTTGTTTCTACTATTACCACTGCTACTATCACTAATACTACCAACTGCAATTGTGGCTGCTGCTGCTGCTGCTGCTCCTTAAACAAATGTCACTACTAATACTACATAATTCCAATAATAATAATTATTGATTCTGTTAGCGAACTGATAAACCGAGTCTAAGTAATTATTTCACAGAGACTAGCAACTACACAATGCTTCAAGTACAACTACAAGTACAACTACCTGGCCTCCGAGTTTACAAGTACAAGTATTTGCATTTGAGTACAATTACCACTGCTACCTATCACTAATACAACCAACTGCAATTACCTGGCCTCCGAGTACGAGTACAAGTACAAGTACCTGGCCTCCGAGTACAAACAAATGTCACTACTACCTGGCCTCCATAGGCCAATAGTACAACATTTTTGACAATGACTTTTTCGCTGAATTTTGATAAACCGATTTTCTAATGTATTTTATTGACATTTTGTATTCGGGCAGTTTGTTGCCAAACTAAAATTGACATTATATTAATCTAAATATCATCTGAGGAAGGTAAAAATAGAGATGAGAAGTCTTGCAACGGTCATATTAATCGATGCTTTGAAAATCTCAGACGAATTCTCCAGGCGGATGCAAATTCTCGGAACGTCGAAAGTTCAGTAAGTATTAGTTCACCTTCGCTACTTTATATTTAGTATGAAATGGTAAAACGAGTGATAGATATTAAATGAAGGCATATAGATTGCGTGAGTGCGCTCTAGAGGAAAACCAACGAAGAGGTTTCACAGCTATCAGATACAGAAAGACGGTTCGTAAGTATGTGCAAAAAAGGAAGCTGCAATATCTTGGGCACATACAGAGGAGCAACAACGCTAGGTCAACATTAGAAAGGACATTCCAGCAAGGAATGATGTCGGGGACAAGAAGAAGAGGGCGACGAAAAGACGACGATTAGATGACGTGAAAGAGTGTACAGGACTGCAATAATAGTCAGCAGCAGTCAGGAAAACACGAAGAATCGATCGATGGCCGGAGAAAGGAAATTCAGGCGGATCACCTCGGAACGGGAACAATGAGAAGATGTCTTTTATATCGTATGAAATGGTGAGATGAATATAATATTAAATGAGATGCAAAGAGAGGGCGCGATTAACTCGAAAGGAAATATCAGATACAGAAATTTGAGCGCCAATGGTTGATGAACAAGAATGCAATATCTTAAATCAGAGAAATAAATTAAATAGGTCAACATTAGAAAGGACATTCCAGCAAGGAATGATGTCGGGGACAAGAAGAAGAGGGCGACGAAAAGACGATGATTGGGTGACGTGAAAGAGTGTACAGGACTGCAATAAATCAGCAGCAGTCAAAAAGACAGAGGATCGACATGGCCGGAGAAAGGAAATTCATGCTGTAACCTCAACTTCAGTTCGTGAATGGAACAATAAGAAGATATGGATATCGTGAGTGAGATGAATATAATATTGAGGAGATGCAAAGAGCAGGGCGCGATTAACTCGAAGGAAATACCATGAATATGAGCGCCAATGGTTGATGAACAAGAATGAGAAGCTTAAATCAAGAAATAAATTAAATATAACATTAAAAATTTAAGGTCATTAGGACATTCAGCAACTTACCACCAGCACCACCACAACAACAACAACAACTACTACTACTACTACTACTACTACTACCACTAGTAGTAGTAGTCCACTACTACTACTACTACTACTACTACTACTACTACTACTACTAGCATTGTTGTTGTTGGTGTTGTTGCTGGGGTTATTACAATTTCTGCGACGGTCTCTCTGCATAATTTCCAGGGCTTCCATTCTTCGTGCGATGGAAAACTGGAAAAAGCGGACATCCTGGAGCGGACCGTCGCCTACCTGCACTTCCTGAACCAGCAGCGCACGTCGGAGACGGCGCGAGGCTTCGGCGTCTGTCTGCGGGAAGTGGAGAACTTCCTGCAGAAGGAACCCTCCTCCGTCGACTGCACGGGAGCAGTCCGATCGCAGCTGATCAGACAGCTGCGCCGTCGAGCCCAGCAGCTGCTGCCGCCGCCGCCGCCGCCGCCGCTGCTGCCACCACCCGCCGATCGTCGGCAACACGTGACGTCCGGTTTCCATGACAACAACAAACAGGTGGGTGGCGGTCGTCTGCCGTTGCAGGCGATTGGGAATCGCCGATGCATTGAGTCGACGTCGTCCGCAGTTCATCGGAGTTCGTACGTTCACGTCCCGGCGTTGTTGGGAAGAACTTCGGACGGGTCGAGGTCGGACCCGTTTCGACCCTGCTGTCCGAACAGAACCCCCCTCGAGTCGTCGTCGTCGTCGTCGGCGGGTCACGTGATTCGTCGGCGCAGCGGCAGAGAACTCGGAATAAGATCGTCCTTCGGAGGAACGGAAAACGTTCCGTTCGGATCTCGCGCGATGACGTCATCGACAGTAACTCGACCGGAAGTGGACGATACGAAAAACGCGGAAGACGATCGCGAAAAGGGGACGAGTATCGAGGCTGTTGAAAACAACTTCCGTCGTGAATTCGATTTCAAACCGGAAGCAACGATGACGTCAGCAAAATCCGAGATCTTTAAGAAAAGCGACGAAAGATCGAAAGCTCTTCCTAAGTCTCTAGATGTTGCTATGGAAACCGAACATGGCGGCGCTACTCGTGAACTCCTATCGTCGCCGATTTGGAGACCATGGAATTTCCACAGACAGATTAATTAACCCCTTAACCGTGTGTTTAACTGTAACTCAATGTAAAATGGACGGATATATCCGGGATCCCCAGTTAAGGGGTTAAACCCAGGACACGATCAAGCATAGACCAACCACACGATGGACATTCGAAGCCGTAGATATACAGTAGAACTTCGTTATGGCGTACACTCGGTTACAAAGTACCGCAATGTGCGGTCCCGTGTGATGCCCTACCGTATTGTATTGGATGGTATTGGATACAAAGCTCCTCCAGGGCGTAGCCAGGAATTTGATTGGGGGGATAAAGTGATGTGGGGGTATAAACCTTAAAATGCTTTGAAAATCTGTAAAAATACATTGACAATTTTAAGGTAGTCTGATTTTTGGGGGTATATATACCAATATACGTTCCGAAATTATATACGCCCCTGCGTACCTCGAATATAACGTACTAAATTTTACATACACGCCAAGTACGTTACAGAGAACTTCTCCTGTACATTTTTGCAATACTTACGGTTTACTTTACTCAGAGAAACAGAAGCAATTGATTGCTAAGGTACAGAACTGAGGTGTAATAATAATAATTGTATATATTTATAATATTGAATCACACGATTTTTACTTTGGCAGTTAGTGGCGCTGCCTGAGAGATATAAGGATGTTAGGACAAATCGTTTAGCCATTGCCTGGTCGGAAGGCTTGGCCCAGTGGCGGTTCCAGGATTTCTTGGTGGTGGTGGTGGTGGTGTGGCGGGAGGAAGATGAAAAGAATTCATAGGAAGTTGGCGAGGGAATGAAACAAGAAGGATAAAATCAATCAACTTTGCCGAAAAAGGCTGACAAAGGGAATTTTATCCCTAATTTTACTACATTTTTACCCAAAAAATAGATTGGCAAGCAAAAAAGGTCATCCGCAGTTTTTCCCGTAGTTTTACTAGACTTTTACCCAAAAATAGTTTTTTTACAAACGAAATAAAAAGTCCGGTGGGGGATGCATCCACACTCATCACCCACGTTGAACCGCCACTGGCTTGGCCTATCCATTGTAAGCTCCAACCCTCCATCCCGATGATTTGGGTTGACCCTAGCTTTGACCTGGCTCTAATCCGGCTTGAATTTGGTGCGGCATTCGACTATAGTAGAGCCATGTTAGGTTGACTTTTTGGCTACGGTTTTGTTTGATTAAAATGGCTTCTATGATCCAGTCTTTCCGTTTCATTATAATTATTATAGATTTGCTGCTCGGAGCTAGTAAGTGCATTACAAACTAGGGCGTAGCCTGCAGGGTTATTTCTAGGAAAATCAATTTGGGAGGTGTCGGTATATTTGGGGGAAGTGGCGTAGCCAGGATTTCCGAGCGTGACGAAACTTTCCAAAATTTTTCTTATTCTTCCTTTTTTAGGAGCTGACAAGCAAAAAAGTCGTCACCTTCGTATTCTTTCTAATTTGTTCTATTTTCTGTAGTACTTAGACATTTTTTATTCGGCAGCCAGCCAAGGGGGGTTTTGACCCCCAAAATCGCGTCCGAAAATGAAAAATGTATGGAAAAGCATGTAAAAAAATTTTCGTCGGCAGCGAAGGGCGGTTTTAACTCCCAACTCCCTCCGTGGCTACGCCACTATTTTGGGGGTCCCTGGCGAAAAAAGTCTGACAAGACAAAAAAGGTCATCCCAGGTTCAGATTGGGGGTGTCGGTTTCAGATTGGGGAGGGAGTGTTTGGGGGTGTTAGTTAGGGGGGTGCATAAAGATCATTATGTATAGGATTTTCTAATTTTTTGAAAAGCGTTTCAATAATTTAAGTCATGCACAATAATCATAATTTGGCCATTATTATCATTAATACGGTAGAACTCCATTATAACGGACTCAGTTATAATGTACAAGTACTAGTTTATTGGATGGTTTTTAGTACTCGAATGCTGATCCCCGCTAAGTTCGTTATAATGAAATTCTACTATAAACATGTCGAAAACATATTTTAATGTTTGATAAAAACTGTATTTATGTATGTTTTATACAGATGCGTTGGTACATTACAGTTACTTCTTCGTCTGTAAAGCTTATCTTACCATCGCTTTTTTCATTTGGAATTGAAAAAAAGTAGGCTCCAGTGGGATTCGAACCCACGATCTCCTGCTTACTAGGCAGGCGCTTTAACCAACTAAGCCATGGAGCCATCTGGTTGCGACATCTTAATAGTCTCATTTTATAGTTGATTTGAACTTCCAATACAGCTTCAAATTATTTTCCTAATTCATTAAGCTTAGGCCTACTTGCTGTTAGTAAGTATGACAGTCAACGGTATAGATTAACCAATTTATTAACAAGTGTTCGACCATTCGATTTGATGATGATGAAGATGATGATGATGATGATGATGACGTTGACGATGACGACGACGATGATGATGTGCAGCTAAGGTAGGCTACCTACAAAGTCGACAGGTGACATTAATTATCATTCCGTGACTGCACGCACAGTTGGGTGTTACTATCCAGGGGCGCCCATCTCCATGGCGACTGGAAGCAGCTTCCCCCTTCCCTGTGCTACTCTAACGTGACACCAAAACTCAGGGGAATTTCTTCCCCCAGCCTTTCTAGGAAGCATTTGCTTCCTTCCCCCTCCCCCATCTGTGGGCGCCCATGTTACTATCCATCATTATTATCACGCGGATATTTTACTCTGAGCGGAAGTTCGGTCGAGCGACAATACGTCGTAAGATTATTTCGTCGTCTGCGTTATCTGTCAGCGTGTGCTATGATCCCAATGACTGTGTCACTCACGCGTGTAGGCTATATAGTTAGTTAGTTAGTTAGTTAGTTAGTTAGTTAGACAGAAAATTTATACAGCGCAGTAATCACAGCGAAAAACTAAAGTCAAGAGCGCTTTACATTTCACACACGAACGAGATGTTAAATAAGTGTGTTTTTAGTTTCTTGGCGAATAGAATAATAATATGACGACTTTCATGACATAGGCGAGCCTCACAATGTCACGTATTCAACCATTAAGGGCAGCAGTGATGTACGTGGTCTTCCTCTGGTTATCTTTCCTCCCGAATGTCCCTCCAGTATTATTATGAATAACGAGTCTTCTCTTAGAATGTGTCCAATCAGTTCCATATTTTATATGGATATGCATCATATATATATATATATATATATATATATATATATATATATATATATATACATACATACATATATGTATGTATATATATGTGTGTGTGTGTGTGTGTGTGTTACAGTCAAAATGTGTAATTAGTCATGACACGAAATGACTAAAAGTTTCAGTCATTGTGTGTACTGTGTAATGACCAATAAATAGGTTCAGTTATTTCATGCGGTGGCTATAAAATAACCAGTCGTTTCATGCAAAGACTAACTTTTCGTCTTTTCCAATGATTTATTTTCACACTTTGACTGACCGCTATATTCGCTAATAATTATAATCCTATAAGACTGCGATTTCTGCGTCTCAGGCTGTGTTAACCCCTTAACTGGGTATTTAACTGTAACTCAATGTAAAATGAACGGATATATCCGGGGTCCCCAGTTAAGGGGTTAATGCATGCAATGATTGACCCTGTTCGTCATTACACACAATGACATGAAACTTTTAGTCATTTCGTGTCATGACTAATTACACATTTTGACTGCAACACACACACACATACACACACACACACACACACATATATATATATATATATATACATACTTATTTTGCCCTGAATACTTAGGACCTAAAGGTCCTATGAAGTGAGAAGTTACCGGAGACAAAATTTGAATGTGTGCCAAGGAAAAGCGCTAGAAAAAAACATCAAAAACATCAAGCATCACAAATTTGCAACGGAGTTATGATTTTCATGCCTTTAGAGTTTAGAGTTTCTCTTCGATCCTCACTATGTGTCCATTCAATCCAGGTCAGTTACGCTTCCTCCAAGATGTCTCTTAATGCGCACCATCATGTCTAGATGGTAATCCTCTAATTCAGTGTTTCCCTAAAGTGGGTCGCAGGGCTCAATCTAATGGGTCGCAGGGTAGCCCGAAATTAGATTCAAAAGTCTAACCAATACCAAAATGTCACAAGCCTTGAAAGCTGCAAGTATAGGCTTAGGTTTTAAGATATTTATATGCTTGCAATCATCCATGCACAGCTTATATTAGAATGATTAATGTTTTATGAAACTTTTATCCAATCTTAGTTTACAATAAGTTTGAAGGGTCACGGCATGTTACAAAACCTCTGAAGTGAGTCGCACAGTTCCAAAAACTTTAGGAAACCCTGGCCTATAGTACTTTTAAAATTAATCTTATTTCGCAATAACGCAAGAAAAGTGTATTCCGACCATTTTGCTCTGAAACTCCAATAACAATGGGGAATCTCTTAACCTTGGACAAGATAAACCTAGCGGTTAGGCGATTTTGTCATACTCATAAGATTTTTAAGACGCGTAAAAAAGGTATGTTCCTGGAAAATTTTTAAAAATATAATTTCAGAAAAATCCAGTATCTATTTCTCTCCTTTTGTCTTATTTGGTAGAACTATGAATAATTCTGCCTAATATATTTGCCACATTTTCCACTCAAATTGCATCAGAGCTTTCGTTTTGCCATTTATTCAAAACTCCGAAGATTCCTTTCAAACAACGTTCGCCAGATGGCATAATGCATTTTTTAAATATTACATTCTATTATTAGGGTTGCTGAAGGGGGTCACAGTTTCAAAATGTTTGGAGAAACCTGCTCTAGTTGATTCTTTCTCTTGTTCATCAACATATTCATTAAGCTAAATTGCTGTTCATAGTTTGCGCTGAATGCCAGACATGTTCCTTCGATATCCATCCATTCGATTTGCTAGTTCTTGAAACTGTTCACAATCAAGCGCAACCACGAACTCTTAAATGAAGTCGCTGCTCGTTTTATTTTCAAACATATATGCGTAAACTTCTAGCCTATTAAGCTATTAGGCTTCTAGGCGCAAGTCCCCGATATTTTGAGAAGCCACAATAGGAAATGGGGAAGGTACGGGGTTCGGGTCCCCCTTTTTTCTCCACGTTTAGATCAATGTATGGGATTTCATGTATGCTTATGTAAATGACCAAATTTGCATAAGATTATTTGTATGTATGCATAAGCGCATGTATGTGTTTATGCTCATATCACTGCATTAAAACATTAAAACACCATCTGAGACTAAATCGGTTAAGAATAAGAGAAAAAAATAAAATGATTCACTGGTTTAATAAAATGTAATATCATTATTAGAAATATTTCTTTTATATATATACGCACATATATATGTATATATTATATATGTATATATAAAATATATATATATATATATATGTGTGTGTGTGTGTGTGTGTGGGTGTGTGTGTAAAGTCTAATTCCTTACCGATCCCGCAGGCACTAACTATAGGGCGACGATAGCAATTCAGCCGGGCGAACAATACGAAGGATCACACATAAAGTGTATAGGGGCTATAGTGCATCGTACAAGAGGCTTATTTCACTTGCCCATCCATAGCGTTTTACCACTGCGTGTCTCAGTTTGCCGCTGCCCTCAAGCGAGTGAAAGCTATATTAGGGCTCCTCTGGCCGTATCGAACCAGCAAATTTCGTATCTCCCATGCCCATGTTGTTACCACTCGGCTAACTTCTCGCCCTATACAAGTATATATATATATATATATATATATATATATATATATATGATGCAATGTTGACAGTGGTCCTTTTAAAAGGCGATGCGTTTTTCTGGAATACGATTTAGAGACTCTCGTTCTCTCTCTCTCTCTCTCTCTCTCAGCTCACTCACACACACACACACTCTCTCTCTCTTTCTTTCTCACATATATATATATATGTATATATATACATATATATATATAGGCTATAAATGTATGTATATATATAGGCTATATATACAGCATATATATATAGGATATAAATGTATGTATATATATAGGCTATAAATGTATATATAGGCTATAAATATAATAACGTACATGCTAATAATATAAACATATAGTATGAATATATATCATCATATGCAAAGCGTAGACTGTCAGAGTGCACTAGTAATTTTAGTCATTCTGTGAATATATATATATATATATATATATATATATATATATATATATATATACATATATATACATATATATTATATATGTATATATACATATATATGCAGCAAGACATGAAGCACTTAGCCGCTTTGCGAGAGATCTCCTCGACCAAAAAGATCTAAAAGGTTCAGTAATTCAATTAAGCAATAGTGTGACGTATAGGTGGCGCCACATGTTGCCTCCGTCGTCGTCGTTGTCCGCTCTAACCATACATATATCGTCTTCGTTTTCAGGTGTCGTTTGTGACGTCATTGCTCGTGCGCTACCTGGCGAAGACCGTCGCAGCGATTGTCGTTGCCAAGACGACGGCCGTGCCGAACAGAGCTGATGACGTCACGTGCGAGGGCTGGCGAAGAGGACCAGGTGCGTCGCTGGTCGACGCCCCCACCGTCTTTTCCGCATTTGTTCCTGAAAAATTGAATGAATCCTAGAAAAGAGGAGAAGGAGGAGTAGGAGGAGGATATGGAAAAGAATTTTCCCCACAGAGTAGAAATATCGAAAGATTTATAGTCACACAGGGACGTGTGTGGTAGTGCATAAGACAATGCTTTTATCATCATCATCATCATCGTCGTCGTCATCATCATTATCATCATCTTCATCACCACCACCACCACCACCACCATCATCATCATCGTCATCATCATCGTCCTCGTCATCATCATCATCATCATCGCTGTTGTTGTCATGGTTGTTGTTGTTATTGCTTCTGTAATATATTTATAAACTACTACTACTACTTCTTCTTCTTTTTCTTTTTCTTCTTCTTCTTCTTCTTCTTCTTCTTCTGTTGTTGTTGATGATG
Source organism: Metaphire vulgaris (assembly GCA_018105865.1). Lineage (NCBI taxonomy): Eukaryota > Metazoa > Annelida > Clitellata > Crassiclitellata > Megascolecidae > Metaphire > Metaphire vulgaris. The sequence goes on from CM030852.1 coordinate 4,682,069, forward strand.
ATGATGATGATGATGATGATGATGATGATGATGATGATGATGATGATGATGATGATGATAAAACAATTTGCATACGATATTTGGCCTAAAACTGAGCTGTTTCATTTTATCCAAATATCTCGCGGCTGAAGCCAAACACCGATTCGAATTGATCACCCATCTCTGATTAAACTCCCGTTTATCTCCGCTTTTAAACAGCTTATACAAATTGTACAACTTTTAATTAACTTACGCAGAACATTGGGAATTTATTACTGCGTCTGTTCTGTATCTGGCTTTACAAATGTTCCGTTCTACAATAGATTACGGGGTTTGATGGTTCGGTCTAAGTCAATTTTTTCACCGCTAAAATAACGCAGTGAAGAGTTTTCTTCCATTATATTTATTCATTTAAAAAACTCCATTAATTTAGGAACATTGATACAAAATTTCCAGGCTCGAGTACCTTCATCAAAGTCATTATCTTTGGAGACTCTCTCTCTCTCTCTCTCTCTCTCTCTCTCTCTCTCTCTCTCTCTCTCTCTCTCTCTCTCTCTCTCTCTCTCTCTCTCACACACACACACACATTTTCGCTCTGTCTCTGCCTGTCTGTTTCTCTCTCTAGCTCTGGCTCTGTCTGCCTGTCTGTCTTTCACACACACACACACACACACACACACACACACACACACACACACACACATTGTTTTAAGCCCCTGTGACAGTGATAATGGAGCATTTTGGATTGAGAAAACCGCACCTCATTCTTATGATCAAATTCAGAAGGGACTTGGAACATCTGCGCCTCTATGCCTTCCGTCACGGTACAAATGTTTTACTATGGGAAGACAATCCACTCTTAAGGTCAAGAATGCTGTTATTCTGCATGACAAAATCATACGTTCGTTTCAATAAATACGCCATGTCATGGCGCTACAGAAGCCATAAGAAAACGGCACTTACCTCGTTTCTCAACTGCCGAAACTGAAAACAGAAATAAGATAATTTCAAATCATAGATAAGAACAGTGGCGGCTCCACCGGGGGAGGGCAGGGGGGCCCGTGCCCACCCTATTGAGTGCCTGGCCCCCCCAGTGGCCCCCCAGTTGGGACCCTATACTTAATGCTACATACATTAAACAATATTTGGTTGGCCCCCCATGATTAGAAGTTGCCACCCCACCGCCCCCCCACTTGCCAAATCCTAGAGCCGCCACTGGATAAGAACAGTCGAGAAAACAGATTCAACATAAGCAAGAATGTCAAAAAACGAAGATTAATTTATATAATCCAAAAGAACACCAGAACCAAAACGTCAACGACACATTGAGTGATGGGGGGGGGGTGGCAATACTCCTGCCAAGTATTTAGGCTTACAGAAATTTGTTTTCACTTCGTCCGCATGTTCAATATCTAACACGAACAGAATAATAATTGACTTTGTGTTGCGGTTTTTACGATATTTTTGTATTTCCAGAATGCATCATACAATAGGCTAAAGACAACTTTTGATAGGTTGGACATTTTTTAAAATCCAAAATCTGTTACATAACCTTCAGTTTCACTCCACCCTAATGTCCATGTCTCAATCAAGTATATTACAATATACATTGTTGAAGCTATTTGTGTTCTTTTAAAAATTAATCAATGCAATTACTTCAAGATCAAATCTGCAAAAATACTAGCTGCATATACGAGTGCATATGTTTAATATATTAAAAATGGTAGAGCACGTAGGCTTATGGGCAATGTTCCCTCTAAGAAGTGCGTGTGTGCGCGCGCACAGAGGTCGCAAGGCAAGCGCACAAGGGAAAAATGGAGCGCACACTTTTTTGAAAATGTTTTTCCATTGATTTCATGTCATGCACGTAGGCCTACTTATTGATAAAGATTTACGCTTTGTTGTGAATTTCTAACGACTCCACACGATTACTAACTTCTGGTTTAGACTATATGGACAAAAGGTCTTTTTTTAATTTTTGTGCAAAGCACGGGTTCCAAATATCTATAGCTTAGAATTAAAAGAACAGAAAGCAGAAATCTTTGACGCAAACGTGAAAGGAAAAGTAGATAGCCGAATCCTGCACTGTCCCTATTTCCTATGGTAGCCTCTCAAAAATGGGGGACTTGCGTCGAAAGGCCTAATAGAAGTTTACGCCTATGTTTGAAATGAAAGCGAACAGCGACTTAATTGAAGAGTTTTGTGGCTGTGCTCAGTGTTTAATCTAGGCCGTTTCCGGGGGGAAAATCGCTCTTTCCCCCCGGAAATTTCAAACTCCCCTCCCAGAAATTTTGGAATACTGCATGGACTAACAGCGGCACCTAGCAGAATTCCCCCCGGCTTTGTCAGTTCCCACCCCCGGCTTTTTGAGTTCCCTGCCCGGTGTCCAGGAGTCTAGATTAAACACTGGTTCTGCTTGGTTGTGAACAGTTTCAAGATCTAGCAAATCGAATGGATGGATATAGGAGGAACATGTCTGGCATTCAGCGCAAACTGTGAACCACAATTTATCTTAGTGAATATGTTGAAGAACAAGAGAAGGAAACAATTAGAACAGGGTTTCCCAAACATTTGGGAACTGCGTCCAACTCAGTGGCGTAGCGAGGGGGCAGAGGAGGCGAAGCGCCCCAGGCGGCACTTGCCCTAGGGGCGGCATTTTCGAGATTTCCTATTTTTTTATAATTATTAGGGGGTTTTTGCTTGTCAGGAAATGTTGAAAATTTTCCGCTGCGAAAAGGCGGCACTTTTTATTTTCGTCCCAGGCGGCACTTTTCCTAGCTACGCCACTGGTCCAACTTCTGCGGTTTTGTAACGCGCCGCGACCCTAATAATAATATGTAATATAAAAAATGCATTTCGCCATCTAGCGAAAGTTGGTTGAAAGGAATCTTCTGAGTTTTGAATAAAAGGAAAAACAAAAGTTCTGATTTAATTCGAATGAAAATAATATGGCAAATATCTTAGTAGAATTGAACTATCCATTTTTTGTCAAATAAGACAAAATGAGATAAATAAATATTGAAATTTCTTGAAAATTATCTTTTTAAAATTTTGCCAGCAGCACACCTTTGTTACGCGTTTTAAAAATCCTATGAGTATGGCAAAATCGCTTAACCGCTAGGTTCACCTTACTGCTTTGAGTTAGAGATTCTCTATTGTTATTAGAGTTTCAGAGCAAAATGGTCGGAGTACGCTTTCATTGCGTTATTGCGAAACAAGGTTAATTTTTCCAAGTACTATAGGTCAGGGTTTCCCTAGCTTTTTGGACCTGTGCTACTCACATCAGCGGCTTTGTAACATGCCGCGACCATGCAAACTTATTGTCAACTAAAATTGGATAAAACACTAATCATTTTAATATAAGCCGTGTATGGAGTGTTGCAGGTTTATAAATTTCTTAAAACTTAAGTCTACTTGCAACTTTCAAGGCTTGTGACATCGTGGTATTGGTTAGAAAATGACACTTTTTAATTAACGCGCTACCCCGCGACCCAGGGACGGCGCTGAGGGGTGGGTCTGCGGGTTCGGACCCACCCAGCCTCGGGCAGGGGCACTCGAACGAATCGTGCAAATCAGCAGAGAAATTTTGATTTGGGGCGGGGGGGAGACTGAGCCGGGTCTTGGCTGCGTAGATTGCATTATAGACCCACCCAGCCAACAAAACCCAGCGCCGCCCCCGCCCCCGCGACCCACTAGACTGAGCCATGCGACCCACTTTTTGGTCGCGACCCACAATTTGGGAAGCACTAAATCAGAGGAATACCATCTAGATACGATGATGGTGCACACTGATAGTCATCTTTAGTACAGGCCTACCTACCGTTGACGACGTGTACTTCGAACGTTTCGCTCTCCTGATTCGACGACCGACAGGTGTACTTGCCGCTGTCCGACATCATGCTCTGGCGAATGACGAGTATGCTGACGAGTACCTTCGTCTCGATCTTCTTCGTGATGATGACGCCGTTGGCCGCGTCCGAGTTGATCCTGCCGTCCCCCTTCAGCCATTCGACGTCATGCGGAGGTTCCGGCTTCCCAGTCGCGTTGCAGACCAATTCGATGGTCGACCCCCGCTCAACGTACTCCGTTCCGATTATCTGGATGTCTGTAGGACAAAAGTACAGTACCGGGTACCGGTAGAGGTAGGATAAAAGTACGTTCGCAGTACTGTGTGTATAGTAAAACTTCGTTGTAACGTACCTAACGCATGTCTGTAAAATTGAGTACGTTATATCCGAGGTACGTTATATACCATGCAATATGTTAGCGCACCATACTGGAACCTACATTGTAGTACGCCAGGGGTGGGCAAACTACGGTCCGCGGGTCGCATGCGGCCCGCGGGCGGGTTCCATGCGGCCCGCCAGACCATTTAGAAATATGCAGAAAGTGAGAGATGATTTGAAATTATTTGAGAGAAAGCTTGAAAAACATGTGCTTTTATATGAAAATCATGGAGATGGTTATTAAAAATTCGATATTTGAGCAGCAAATAGTAAAATAGTTAATATCATAATGCTACTCTGCCAGCATAGATAAAATAAATGATACTAAAATGCCTAAACTTTAGTCGTAAATGCTAGCTTCATTAATAAAATTTATGTTGTATATAAGCATCTTAATTATAAAAAATGTTTTTTGTTTGTGCGGCCCGCCTAATGTAGTATTAGGTTAGTGAAAAAGTTTGCCCACCTCTGTAGTGCGATATAACCGAGTGCACGCAATGCCTATAATCGAGTCCGTTATAACGAAGGAAGGACTAGTGCACTATGACAGTCAATGCTTTGCATATAATTATATTAGGCATATAGGGGTATCCAGTGTTTACCAACAACGTCTGGTTGCTCCGCCCACTGGTGGGCAGAAACCATAGAAACCACTGTTTAATAATAGACGCCAATGGCAGAAGCAGATTTCTTGCTGGTGGGCATAGATCGATGACCATAGAGATTGTTCTGGATACTCCTATATTCACACGATATGTTTATATTATTAGACATGAATGTTATATAGATATAGGATAGATACCCTCTTTTTACACGAAAACACTTAAAATAAACGATTTGACCCCGGGGATCTGCACCAGGCAAGGGCATCCAAATCGACTCGGCCACCTTTTTTCTTGCTCAATAACACCAACCCATTAAGGAAAAAAACCTGAATTACTGGGGACATATTTTGCGAACAAAACAGGACTGTCTAGAGAAAGAAATAAGGGGTCGTCCATAAATTACGTAACGCGGTTAGGGGGAGTCCGTCCATCTGCTACGAAGTGTGACGACAGGGGGGTTCCATAAATGAGACGTAACGCAAAAAAATTTAGGTGATGACCTTTGACCTTTTTTTGCTTGTCAGGGTTTTTCGAGAGGAAAAAATACAAGGATGACCTCTTTTTGCTTGTCAAGACTTTTCGGAAGACGAAAATGGGGAGGGTCGGCCCGTTGTTACTTCATATTTTAGGGGGGGTCTGACGTTTTGTTACGTCGCGTTACGTAGGGGGAGGGGGTCAAACAAGTGCCAAAATCGCGTTACGTAATTTATGGACGACCCCTATTACAAGGCACACTGTCACGAAAGAGGTAGAGCGAGAAAAAAGTGAGAAGATCACATAAAATAATGCGCAGGACTGACAATAGAGCAGGCGATAAGAACAGCAGAAGACCGTATAATACTTGGAGGAAGACAGTCCACAATGCAAACCCAATCTTCGGAGCGAAGACGGTTAAAGACAAGACAACACCAAACACCGAGTTGGCGCGCGGAGGGGGGATCCAAATCTACTTTCTCCCGGGGCATCAACCATTCTTTGGCACGCCACTGAGGGCTTCCACCCCGCTGCCAGCCCCCCCCCCCACCCACGGCCCACCCGTTGCTACTCCAACGAAGCGAATTCGCGTTTTTACTTTTGACGTTCAGTCGGATGTCGTACGTGTCGTGTTCGTTCTTGGTGCTGATCTGGCACTGGTAGATGCCCTCGTCCAGGGGCCGGACGTCCTGGATGACCAGACTCCACTCGTTCGTTCTCTGGTTGTGGTCGACGCTGATCCGGGTGTCCGGAGCGAACGGAAACAGTCCGATTGTCAGCGGGTGGACGGCGTCCGAACGCTTCCACGTCACCTGGAAAAGGGGGGAAACTAAGATCACGATCACTCCTTCGAGTTGAGGCGGCAACGGGTCACTCAAAATGACCCACGTGACCAATTGAACTTTTGACTCGTGACCCATGACCTACATGATCAACTGAACCTTCGACTCGTGACCCATGTGACACATGGTCCCACGTGACCAATTGAACCTTTGACTCATGTTCCATGTGACACATGACCCACGTGACCAATTGAACCTTTGACTCATGTTCCATGTGACACATGACCCACGTGACCAATTGAACCTTTGACTCATGTTCCATGTGACACATGACCCACGTGACCAATTGAACCTTTGACTCATGTTCCATGTGACACATGACCCACGTGACCAATTGAACCTTTGACTCATGTTCCATGTGACACATGACCCACGTGACTCACTGAGCCGTTGGCCCTTGACCCATGTGACCCATTGCATTTTTGACCCATAACCCATGTGACCCAGTAAATATTGATGACACATTGGCCCATAACCATGACCCGAGTCTCACTACCACCTCTGTCTTGTAGATACTCATCTGATATTGTAATTCTTCAATGCTTTTCTGCATTCCGTTAGTTTTTCTCGAGAGAGAGAGAGGGAAAGACTTTTTGTCGCAATAATAAATGAACTCACCCTCCCCAAACCCATTAAATATGATAGGGACCTTTTCAATATGAAGTTTCGTCCCCTCTAGCGCCATAGCGATTTTGCGGAGAAAAGACCAGATGAGGATTTTCAAGGTGAGACAGAACAATCGCAGAATTGAAAAGAACATGACTGACAAAAACTAGTAAAATAATATTACCAATCGACGAAAACGAAATAGAGGACATTGAAGATTACCGGAAAACAGGCTGCTGATGAAAGACTGAGACGAGAATGGGGAATGAGGAAATGGGGGAATAGGAGAATGGGGAATGAGAATGAGTGGTCAAAATCTGATATTGTATGACAGGAGAGCTTCGCTCCGCTCGAGTCGCGGCGTTAAACTTCACGTTCCTCCCCATCCAAGACAACCCAAGTTCGGAGAGAGATCCTTCACTAGGGGTAATCCTATCTTGTGGAACTTCTCTTCCTGATGAGACCACCAGATTGATACTCCCGAGCATTTCATCACGAGATTAAAAACGCATCTGTTTAGGTTGGGTTATAGTTGAGATGTTAAAGCGCTTTGTTGTTGGGCCTGATTTGTTACAGCGCTATAGAAATTGTCTAGGAATGAATGAATGAATGAATGAAAATCTATGGAAAGACTTCTGGAAAGAAAGACGAAAGGGAATGCACGCATGGTTTAAGACAACCTTACAGAACGTAACGGGCTTACAGTAACGATATAATTATATTATATAGGAATCTTTATACGCAAACGCAGATAACATAGATTACAAGCATCCCGCTTAAACCAACAATTAAACATTCTGTTCTTATACAATTGACAAAATAAAGTGATTTCTTAGGAAACCGAAGTGCAAAATAGTGTTAATATAAGCATTTCACGAATACAGTCAAAAATATAGCGTTTGGTGATGATATTTGTAGACAACGACGACAACGACGACGATGATGATGATAGCCTAATGATGATGATGATGATAATGATGATGATAGGTTAATAATAGTGATGATGTTGATGATGATAGGATAATTATGATGTTGTTGATGATGATGATAATGATGATATGCTAATGATGATGACGATGATGATGACGATGATGATAGGCTAATGATGATGATGAAGAAGATAATGATGATGA
>CM030852.1:4694933-4712433 GCA_018105865.1 Metaphire vulgaris
AAGATTGTGGCACCGGACATGCAGCAATTCGATTCCGAAGGTTTTGTTCACCTTTCATTTTCAGGCGAAGAACCCCCTTCCACATAGAATAAACACTGGTATTTATTTAGCAAAGTCAGGGATGGTATACTTGTCACCACAAAACCCATTATCACAGCAACAACAACTACTACTACCCAACAACTGCTACTAATAGTATTGTACAGTTTGTACTGCTACTACCACTACTGCAGCAGCTATCAAATGGTTTCAACCAAAGTCTGAAACTAAGATTGTGGCCAGGACATGCAGCAACTCGATTGCAGGTTTTACCACTTCCAACTACATTTACAGGCGAAAAAACTACTACTATTACCACACTTTATTAGGGGCAATTAGAACAACAGGCGTCACTCAAAACCACCATCACACAACAACTACTACTACAAGTATAACAACTACTACTAATACTACTTGTACGACTTTGATACTGCTACTCCACTACTACAGCTATCAAGTATGCTAATACCACTACCACTATTGCAACAACTACTGCTAGTCTGCTGCAACTACCACTATCCAACTACTATTACAACAACAAAAACTACTACTATTACCCCACTACTACTAGTAGACAATTAGAACAACAAGTACGACCACCACCACCACTACTACTACTATTACAAGTATACTACTACTACTAATACTACGACTACGACTAGTGATACTACTGCTCTACTGCTACTATTACAAGTATAATACTACTACTACGACGACTACTACGACTACTACTACTACTACTACTACTACTACTGCTATACTCCCCCATAAGTATTACTCTCGCTACTACCACTACGATTACTACTACTACTACTACTACTACTACTGCTGCACTACTACCCTACTGCTGCTGCTACTACTACTGCTACTACTACCACTACGATTACTACTACTGCTACTACTACTACTACTACTACTACTACTGCTACTATTACACGTATACTACGACGACGACGGCGACTACTACTGTAGCAACCCATTGACCCATAGCCATCTCAGTTCTGTCGGTCGGCCTCTTAATTTAACTCCCATTATTTAGACGAACTGCAACCCACGTCTACGACGCAACGGCGGGCGGCGGCGGCGCGTTCGTTCAGGCGTGCTTCGCCACAACTTTATTGCGCTCCATAAATCGCGCTCGGTCGTCGGAGAGAATTTAGCGCTTTTGACCGCAGCCGGGCGTTGTTTGGCCGGCCGAAAAGAGAGCGTTCAATGCGGCGTGCAAGGCGCGTCTTCGAAGCGCCGGATCGCATCGGCGGACTGGATTAGCGATCGACGAAGCATGATGGAGGCTTGACACCGTCAGATTAGGAGTCTCGAAGGTTCACCTCTCACGAGCGATCGGTCGGTCGTATGTGTCGGTTGACATAGAGAGAGAGAGAGAGAGAGAGAGAGAGAGAGAGAGAGAGAGAGAAAGAGAGAGACAAGACAGACTGAGCGAGAGTGAGATAGATAAAGATAGAACGAGCGAGACATAGGGAGACATAGAGACAGAGAAACAGAGACAGAGAACACAGACAGAGACAGATACAGCGAGACAGAGAGATGACAGAGAAAAGAGATAGAGAGAGACAGACAGACCTAGAGGAACAGACAGACAGACATACAGACATACAGACAGTCAGACAGACAGAGAACAGACAGACAGGCAGACAGAGACATAGGGACAAAGAAACAAAGACAGATAGAGACAAAGGTAGAGACAGAGATGCAGCGAGACAGAGAGAAGAAGAGAGAGACAGAGAAAGGCAGAGGAAGTGAAATTGTCTACAGCTTTGTGCTCCTGCAAAGGTGGACGCAGGAATGTATTAAGTTGAAGGTGAGGGGTCAGATTTTGAATCAACTGGATAGCCGAGTGATGGTTGAAAGTATCGGATGACAATAACTTTCTGTTCCTTCGCTCAGCTTTAAAATATTCTCAATGGCCGTTTACTTTTTTTTAGTGGCGGCCTGGAGCTGAAAGCAACGTTCCCCCTAGTTTTTTGTAGTTTGTGTGCGCATGAAATTTCTTGTGCGCAAAAAATTTACATGGAAAGTCAATTTCTGTACGCGCCCAGGAATTTGTCCGTATTCAACATTACCTATTTGTTAATAAGTCAATAAGTCTCAAAACACTATCATCGTTCAATGATCCACTTCCACCAGTTTACAATCAATCGATCAATCAATCAATCAATCAACTTCTATGGCGCCACAATCATAATACCCAGTGTATCATCCGACATGCATTGGCGTTAACTTGGATGAAACATTGGAGGAGCGCACACCCTATACCCTCCCCTTTCCTATGGTAGTCTCCAAAAACGTAGGGCTCGAGTCTAGAGGCATATTATTAGTTTTCGGCTATGATTACACAAGCGATTTTACAATATAAGACATTCATTAGTTTTAGAAATCAAGCATCACAAATCAAGCATTATAAATTTGCAACGGGGTTATGATTTTCATGCCTTTAGAGTTCCTCTTCGATCCTTACTATGTGTCCATTCGATCCAGGTCAGTTACGCTTTTTCTAAGAAGATGACTATCAATGCGCACCATCATGTCTAGATGGTAATCCTCTAATTCAGTGTTTCCCTAAAGTGGGTCGCAGGGCTCAGTCTGGTGGGTCGCAGGGTAGCGCGAAATTAGATTCAAAAGTGTAATTTTCTAACCAATACCACAATGTCATAAGCCTTGAAAGTTGCAAGTAGACTTAGGTCTTGAGAAATTTATATGCAAGCAGTCCTCCATACACAGTTTATCTTAAAATGATTAGTGTTTAAATGAAACTTTCATGTAATTTTAGTCGACAATGAGTTTGCAGGGTCGGGGCATGTTACAAAGCCCTGGAGTGAGCCGCACAGTGGCAAACATTTTTGGAAACCCCTGGCCTATAGAGGCCTTCTTTTAAAAAGTATTCCGACCATTTTGCTCTGAAACTCCAATAACAATAGAGAATCCCTAACTTTTGGAATCAAGAGCTACCGGTTAAGCGATTTTGCCATACTTGTAGAATTTTTAAAACGCGTAACAAAGGTGTGCTGCTGGAAAATTTTAAAAGATAATTTTCAAGAAATTTCAATATTTATTTCTCTTCTTTCATCTTATTTGGCAAAAATATGAATAATTATGCCTAATATATTTGCCACATTTTTCATTCGAATTGAATCAGAGCCCTTGTTTTGCCATTTTTCACAACTCAAAAGATTCTTTTCAAACAACGTTCGCCAGAAGGCGAAATGCATTTTTAAAATATTACATTTTATTATTAGGGTCGCTGAAGGGGTCACAGTTTCAAAATGTTTGGGAAAACCTGCTCTCTCCTTCTCTTGTTTTTCAAAATATTCATTAAGCTAAATTGCAGTTTACAGTTTGCGCTGAATGTCAGACATGTTCCTTCTATATCCATCCATTCGATTTGCTAGATCTTGAACCAGTTACTGTTCTCAATCAACCCGTCCAAGCGCAACCATGAACTCTTAAACGAAGTCGCTGTTCGTTTTAATTTCAAAACATAAAGTTCTCAATTTAACGGCGGTCTTTAGCATAGCCTTTAGACTGTGGTCGTTTCTTGTGGCAGACAATTTAAACAATCTTAAAAATTATCTGACCACCAAAAACGCCGTCGCCGAAAAAGTGCCGCCCGGGCGGACCGCCCCCTCCGCCCCTTAGGTCCGCCACTGACCCTGGGGCCACCCACATCGACCATCGCTGATATTCACAATTTGATGTTGATAATTATTAATAAACGAGATGTTCATGTAATAAACGAATTGAAGCCAAAAGGTGCAAATAGCCTACAATGTTTGTCTTCCACGCGGATTGAAACACGTCTCTCATTTATTCGTGCTTTTTTTAAAAAAACGATTCTTGTTTTAGTCGTGGTAAGAAATCAGCAGGCAGAAGAAGTTTTTGTGTTGTTTTTTGGGGGGTGTGGGGGCGGGAGGGTAGGGGCCACGGGATCCCCTCTAAGGTCCGCCTACGAATGCAATTTCCTACGACGCGTGCCGGAGACGACGATGACGGCGAAAGAGAAATGGCAGAAAATACCAAGAAGAAAGTCATTAGAGAAAAGATTTACGAAGGTCTTAAAATATCACTAAGACTTCACATAGGGCGGCCATCGACTTACAGTAGCGAAACATATTCCACTTAATACACTACGCCAGACCGAGGTAGGAGGGTCTACGTTCCAGGGCAATCATCATATACCGCCTTCATCAGCATCACAGTCATAGTCATCGTCATCGTCGTCGTCGTCGTCATCGTCGTCGTAGTTGTCGTCGTCATCACGTGACGACGTAGAAACTTATCGTCATGCGTCAGACATGACATGACCAGTAGGTAAATAGACAGCGAATACACGCTGCTGCTATTATTATTATTATTATTATTATTATTATTATTATTATTATTATTATTATTATTATTATTATTATTTGTTATTAATTGACAAACAGAAGCTGGATGAGTGAATGGCAGTGGTTTTCAATACATGAGAAATTATGCTTAGCCACTTAAAATCCAGTTGTTATAATATTATATTATATATTATATTATTATTATTATTATTATTATAGTAGTAGTTAGTAGTAGTAGTAGTAGTAGTAGTAGTAGTAGTAGTGGTAGTAGTAGTAGTAGTAGTAGTAGTAGTAGTAGTAGGGCCTCCGAGGGGGGCAGGGGAGCAACTGCACAGGGGCCCGGCGGTCTGGAGGGGCCCGGGCCGATGATGAATAGTATAATTAACAATAAAATGAGTAATAACACTAAAGAATGGTTAAGATGTTAGTTAAGCAGAGGGGCCCGGCGAGCACAAGGGGGCCCGGGACACAGTGCTAAACGGCTGACAAGCAAAAAGAAAAGGTCGTCAAGAAATTAATACTTCTCAGGGCCCGTCGGCCATTCTGCACAGGGGCCCGGAATTTCTCTCGGAGGGCCTGAGTAGTTTAAGCCAGATCCATATTATAGTAGTAGTAGTAGTAGTAGTAGTATTAGTAGTAGTAGCAGTATTATTGAACCGTTTAAAGATCCATATTATTATTATTATTATTATTATATTACAATTAGGCCTATAATTATTATTATTATTATTATTATTATTATTATTATTATTATTATTATTATTTATTATTATTATATGCCTACCACATTGTTTGTTATTTTGATTCTAATATATACGGTAAAAATATACCGTCTTCGTTCCGAGGTTTTCGACGCGGCATTTGAGGACCGCTCTTTGTCCGGGTCCAACCGTTATGTTCTTCGGCGTGTGTCTGAAGAGTGGTCGGTCGGCTTGGTCGACGTCTGACGCTGAAGAGGTGGTCGATCTGGTCTTCGATAAATCGTTCGTCAGGTCAACCACTAAAGTTCAGACAAATACACTGTAGGCCTATGCGTCGTCTAAAAGATTACATTGCTCAATGGCAAACATCGCTGAAATCTCACCTGCAAATGCTATGCCACTGTTATTGCCGCTACAACAACTACTACTACTACTGGGCCTATTCACTACTACTGCTACTGGGCCTACTGCTACTGCTGCCACTACTACTACTACTACTACTACTACTACTACTACTACTACTACTACCACTACTACTACTACTACTACTGCTGCTGCTGCTACTGCTACTACCACTGCTGCCACCACTACTGCCACCACTACTACCACTGCTACTGCTGCTGCCACCACTGCTGCTGCCACCACTACTACTACTGCTACCACCACTACCTGCTACTACTACTGCTACTACTACTACTACTACTACTACTACTACTACTGTTACACAAGCGCACACGAACAGTCTTTATGATTTCACTCCGGCCTTGTTTTAAATGTCATATTCTTTCTGGAACCAATGCATCAACTCTACGATCACGTCATGTTGCATTAAGAACTTTGGAGGAAAGGAAACAGTTGTTATCATTTATATATATATATATATTATTATACATATATATTATCATATAGTAGTATCATTTATAAGTATACATATATATAGTTTCTTCACATGTACAGTATATAGTTTCATATATACCGTGTATAGCTTCATATATCATCATCATCGTCGTCATCATCATCATCATCATCATCATCACACTCCGTAGTCCATAAGGACCGTTGGAGCCAACGGTGTATACTATGGAAGTGCTCGTCCATGGTCCTTTCCTTTCTTTGGCCATGTGTGTATCGCATTTTGGGTGTCAAGTCCAGTCCATTCAAGAATATCATCGATCCATCTTCTCTTTGGTTTTCCTCTTTTTCGCATACCATCTGATCTTCCCATAATCACTGTCTATATTAGTCTTTCATCCCTCATTCTGCAGGTGTGTCCAAATATTGATAATTTCCTGTCTTTGATCTTCTCCACAACAGTCTTTGTTCGTCTCAGGTTCTTGCGAATAGTATCTTTAATCATATCTTTATAACTTATTTTCGTAATTTTTCTATAACATTTCAGTTCAAATGCGTTCAATTTTAATCTGTCCTGTTTCTTCATGGTCCACGTCTCACATGCATACAGTAAGGTGCATATTACACGTGTGTCCAAAATTCGCAATTTAGTGTCTGTGCTGATATTTTTACTTTTCCAGATCGTGTTCAAATTGGCAAAAGTACTGCTTGCAATTCCAATCTGTCTTCTTATCTCCTTGCTGCAGACAGTATCTTCGGTTATTAGATTGGCATTGACATTGGCAGTCGACAAGGAGACCCAATCTCACCTTTGTTAATTATTCATCGCCATCTTAGAAATCATTATGGAGGAAATGGAGGCCAAACCACAAGGAGGTGTAATGATTCAGGGGCAGCAAATCAAAGATCTACGATTTGCTGATGACATTGATTTGATGGCTGAGAGTCAGGGAAACTTACAGAAGCAACTCACAGGGTAAGTAAGTAAGTAAAATCTCGTTAACTTCTATAGCTCTTTCAAAAGAAGCACCGAAGTATAGCTCCTTATTCCTATGCGTTTAATCTCGAAATGAAGCAGCTATAGCCAAAGGTTGGGTCATTCATGCCAGGCCATTTAATCAAAAGGGCGAGTGAGTGGGACGTTGCAGCTATGGAGAAAATGATTTTTTGAAGAGAAATGATTTTTAGTTTAGAATGAAAAACATGAGTAGATGTTGCAAGAAGGGAAGGTATACCAAACCACCAAAGAATATGGATTACATATTAACAGGAGCAAAACAAAAGTGATGGTGATGGGAAACAACAATCGAGTTCAAATACATGTTGATGGTGAAAAGTTGGAAAGCGTTGATCAGTTTATTTACTTAGTTTCATATATAGAGTATTAGGCTATATATATATATATATATATATATATATATATATATATATATATTTATATTTATAGTGTGTATATGTGTATATATATAATATATACTTACTGCAATATACATGCAAATGGAGAGAGAGAACATATACATTCCTTGCATTAGAGAGACGAAAGAGAGACAGACAGAGAGAAGGGCAGACAGACAGACAAGCAGACACACAGACAGACAGACAGATCATCAACAGTGCCATCTATATTCTCTGTGCAGTTAATGCGTGGTCTGTGCGCGAGTCTCGGAGGACTTCTTCGGTCGATGAAACGGAGTAAAGGGAAGTCGGCGCTTTAGTAAGATTCGTTTCTGGCTCTTCGTGAGAAGAGAGAGAGAGAGAGAGAGAGAGAGAGAGAGAGAGAGAGAGAGAGAGAGAGACATACATACATACATACATACATACAGACAGACAGACAGACAGAGACAGAGACAGAGAGAGGCTGAATAGGGTAGGGGTGTATGAGGGCGAGGGAGAGAGAGAGAGAGAGACAGACAGACGGACGGACGGACAGACAGACAGACAGAGACAGAGACAGAGACAGAGACAGAGAGAGGCTGACTAGGGTAGGGGTGTATGAGGGCGAGGGGTAACTAGTCGTCTTCAGAAACGAAAGAGGGAAACTATACCAAAGGGGCAACGGTGAATGGATAGAACGTCTTTCAAGCGCTCATTGTCTTTGTAACGGACGCGTTCTAAATAAACGAATTAAAAAAGCGCCGGCCCTTCGGTATGTCCCCCCCCCACTCCGTCCGGCCAAGAAATTTCAACTCAAAAGATATCCGTGTTCTTCAGAGGTTGGGGTGAGGGGTATATGGAGTCGACCGATTGGTTGAACGATATAGAAGTCTCTTGAAAGGAACGCTGGGGCTTTTATACGGTGATTTTTGCCCATTCTGTCCGCGTTCTTTTGTTAGGGTTTAACACACAGCAGTCGACGCTTAAGGTTAGGACCGAGTTCTCTTTCTGCTTTCCCTATAATACACTGGAGATATGGCATCGAGCGAAAGCGCTACGACGTGTAGTTCGTGGTCGCTATGGCGTTAAGAAACGCAAGAAGCATAGTAGATAGACCAGTGCTTCGCAAAACGGTGTGCCGCGGCACACAACTGTGCCGCAACAACGGGATAGAATCGTGCCGTGGCAAAATGTGTGCTGAATTAATTGTTAAGCTGGATCAGTGACGGTTCCACGTGGGGGATGAGTGGGGATGAATCCCGCACCGGACTTTTTTTGCTTGTCAAACTACTTTGGGGGTAAAAGTCAAGTAAAATGACGGGGGAAAAACTGCGGGTGACCTTTTTCTGCTTGTCAACCTATTTTTTGGTAAAAGTCTAGTAAAATTCGGCAAAGTTTATTGAATTTTTTTCCTCTCTTTTCATCCTCTCCACCAACTTCCTATGAATTCATTTCATCCCCCACCAAGAATTACTGTAACCGCCACTGAGCTGAAATAGGCCTGGTCTTAGAGGAGATAATAAAGCTATGAAGTTTATCGCTGATGGTTCTAATAATGAAGACTCTTAATATGACCATCTCAGAACCAACAGATGACACGTAGCACCAAAAACAACTGACTGAACAGGATCTAGATTCCAGACAAAACGCTAGTGAAGAAATGCCACGATATCATTATCCGTCATTAATCTAGCGGCTGTCATTAGAGACCCTCAGAGAAGAGGGAGCAATTATTACTTCATCTTAGAAATCTAATCATCATCATCACCACCACCACCACCTGCACCATCATCACCACCACCACAACCACCACCATAATCATCATTATCATCATTATCACTCATCGTACGCTGGTGTATTAATGCCATTTCTACAGCTTGTTGCCATTCTTTTCTGTCCGTTGCTCTGTGGCTAAGATCCTGCAAATTGTTTCCACGCCATTCTTCAATATCATCACACCATTCCTTGTGTGGTCTTCCTTTCTTATTAGCATTTACCGTTATTCCGAACGTTAGAGCTTTAACCCTTCTGTCCTCGTTCATTCGTTCATTCTGCAAGTGTATCCAGATACAAGTGACTAGAGTTTTCTTTGTTGGACTGGTTCAGATAAACACTGCCAGACATGTTTTGTAGGTTGCTTATTAACCCCTTAACCGTGTATTTAACTGTAACTCAATGTAAAATGGACGGATATATCCGGGATCCCCAGTTAAGGGGTTAACCTCGGCTAGAATTCTATCAATATATAATCATGGACGCTCACAGAAATTTTTCCAGGAGGGGCAGCACATAATGGTCATGGCTTTGCCACATAAATTTTTCCAAGAGGGGCAAAACACATCTTAACACAATGGTCACGGTTAATATTTTAGCAAGGTTTTCAAATTTCAATGGGAAATATTGACATTTTTATTTTCCAGGAGGGATAAGTGCCCCCTCTTGCCCCAATGTGCGGGCGCTATGTATATAATTGTCTCTATATGGCCTATTGAGTCAATAAATGGCAGAAGTATTCATTATTTACACCCACGTATACTTACCGTAGGCCTATTTATAATATTAAGATTCTTGCTCTGTTTGTCCAGTTTGTCTGTTGCCTTCAAGCGTTCTGATTGGTCACCAATCGACGTTACGAAGTCGAATGCGTAACCTCTGTCCTGGGCTGTGCACGAGGCTGTTGCCATTGACAACCATTGTCTATTGTTTAATCAAAACTGTGTAACAATCGAATTGCGTAACCTCTGTCCTGGGCTGTGCACGAGGCTGTTGCCATTGACAACCATTGTCTATTATTTTCTAATCAACGGAGCGTTCGAAGCGTCTTAAATGCAGCTCAAACCCCCGTTCCCTTTCCCTCCCGTCAGAGCCCATCCTTCTCTCAAACAAAACCCCTCCCTCCCCCCCCTCCCCTCCCCACCCTCTTTCCACCCCCCCCCTCCCCTCCCCACCCTCCCCTCCCACCCTCTTTCCACCCCTCCCTCTCCCAACCCCTTCCTCCCCTCCCAACCCCCAAAACCCTCTCCCCTTCCCTTCCCACCCCCAAACCATCTCCCAACCCCCTTCCTCCACCCCTCTTCCCAACCCCCTTCCCTCCCAACCCTCTCCCAACCCCTTCCCTCCACCCCTTCCCTCCACCTCTTCTCCCCATCCTCTTCCACCCCCTCCCCCATCCATCTCCCAACCAACCATCCCTTTGGTTGAGCTTGGCTGTGTGCCTCCGGAATATAACCCCCTCCTCCCGAAATCTACCGCAATTTGACGCAAATGTGCAACGTCATGCCCTATAGATTAGCATTATGACATTTTTGCATAGCTACGGAAATCTACCGCAATCTGACGCAAATGTGCAACGTCATGCCCTATAGATTAGCATTTTGAGATTTTTGCATAGCTACGGAAATCTACCGCAATCTGACGCAAATGTGCAACGTCATGCCCTATAGATTAGCATTATGAGATTTTTGCCTAGCTACGGAAATCTACCGCAATCTGACGCAAATGTGCAACGTCATGCCCTATAGATTAGCATTATGAGATTTTTGCATAGCTACGGAAATCTACCGCAATCTGACGCAAATGTGCAACGTCATGCCCTATAGATTAGCATTTTGAGATTTTTGCATAGCTACGGAAATCTACCGCAATCTGACGCAAATGTGCAACGTCATGCCCTATAGATTAGCATTATGAGATTTTTGCATAGCTGGAAATCTACCGCAATCTGACGCAAATGTGCAACGTCATGCCCTATAGATTAGCATTATGAGATTTTTGCATCTTAGTCCCCTCCCCACCCCTTCCCCTCCCCACCCTCTTTCCACCCCCTCCCTCTCCCACCCCCTTCCTCCCCTCCCAACCCCCAAACCCTCCCCTTCCTTCCAACCCCCAAACCATCTCCCAACCCCTTCCTCCACCCCTCTTCCCAACCCCCACCCCTCCCAACCCTCTCCCAACCCCTTCCCTCCACCCCTTCCCTCCACCTCTTCTCCCCATCCTCTTCCACCCCCTCTCCCCATCCATCTCCCAACCAACCATCCCTTTGGTTGAGCATTGGCTGTGTGCCTCGGAATATAACCCCTCCCCCTCCCGAAATCTACCGCAATTTGACGCAAATGTGCAACGTCATGCCCTATAGATTAGCATTATGACATTTTTGCATAGCTACGGAAATCTACCGCAATCTGACGCAAATGTGCAACGTCATGCCCTATAGATTAGCATTATGAGATTTTTGCATAGCTACGGAAATCTACCGCAATCTGACGCAAATGTGCAACGTCATGCCCTATAAATTAGCATTATGAGATTTTTGCATAGCTACGGAAATCTACCGCAATCTGACGCAAATGTGCAACGTCATGCCCTATAGATTAGCATTTTGAGATTTTTGCATAGCTACGGAAATCTACCGCAATCTGACGCAAATGTGCAACGTCATGCCCTATAGATTAGCATTATGAGTTTCAAATGTTCCGTTTAGTACTTTAAACTTTAAAGGTCCCTTTTATAATTCCTTACGTTTCTATCGATTCCTGAAATTTTTATCCCCGGGTTTCTTGCAAAGGAATTAATTATTCATCGATTATTAGTTAAATTAAATGCATGTTTGTGCAGCGCCGAATGGTGAATAGGAATAGCACCTATATCTCAGCGGTTATAAACGTTAGAAAGACGCGGTTACGCTTCGCTTAAGGCTAATTTTATAGAGCACATTTAGGCCCGATTTGTGTAAGCAGTTTATGTTTAATTTGTTTGTTGGAATATTCGTTGCCTCGAACGAAGCGAGCCTGCACTGCGAGCGAAGAGAGAAGGAGTGCGAGCGAAACGAGCATTTTTTGTATAATATTAAGATCCTTGCTCTGTATGTCTGTTACCTTCAAGCGTTCTGATTGGTTGGCTGTGTGAGCGTTCTGATTGGTTGGCTGTGTGACGTTCTCATTCGTTACCTTCAAGCGTTCTGATTGGTTAGCTGGGTGAGCGTTCTGATTGGTCGTTCTGGAATCTTAGGCTTCGCGAAGCGAAATGCGACGCGAAGCGAACGGCGACGCGAAGCGAACGGCGACGCGAAGCGAACGGCGACGCGAAGCGAACGGCCACGCGAAGCGAACGGCCACGCGAAGCGAACGGCCACGCGAAGCGAACGGCCACGCGAAGCGTTTGACGAAGCGTACGTTGCAGCGTCATAGTGTGTAGGCCTACAACTCGCGAAGCGAACGGCGACGCGAAGCGAACGGCCACGCGAAGCGTTTGACGAAGCGTACGTTGCAGCGTCAGAGCTTGGCTACGTGGCGTATGTACCTCATTGAAACGTTGTTCAGCAGCATGAATTCAATGATTGGGTTTTAGTATTATCCTGCACTGCGAGCGAAGCGAGCGCGAGCGAAGCGAGCGCGAGCGAAGCGAGCATCTTTCTAGTATATATATTATATATATATTTTATTATATATATATATATATATATATATATATGAAGCTCCTTCCTCTCATCATCTTTCTCCGTCTCATCTTTTTCTTCAAATGATGCTCCGTTTGCCTTTCCATTGGCATCTTATAGTCGTACTTAATATCAGTATTTGATTTGTTAGACTCATGTCACGATGACTTTTATTGTGGCAGAATTTTGCCAGAGGATTTGTTAAGCATTATGCCATGCATGCTTGGCGGACATCGTTTTCCTATCTATACACAAGTAGGCCAACTAGTCTAAAGACAACAACAACAACAAAAACAACAACAATAATAATAATAATAATAATAATAATAATAATAATAATAATAATAATAATAATAATAATCAAAAAGTCAAAGTCCTTCCCGAGCCCCACGGGCTCATAGGGCGGCGCTGATCATCTTCGTTGCTATAGCCCCCAGCCAGGCGTGCAATGTCATGGATACGGGGCTAGTGTATCGCGTAGCGTACCTGTTTGACTTATCGCAGGGATTTTTTTACCACTGCTCCTCAGTTTATCACCCCGAAAAAGGCTGAGTCGACCTTTAGGGCTACCGCTGGACTCGAACCCGTGACCTCCTGCTCCATCACCCAACGTTGTAACCCCTCTGATAACTTCCCGCCCCAATAATACTAAAATAATAATAATAACAACAAGGTTAAAAGTGGTTCCGTAGGGTCTAACCTGTGTGAGAACCACAGTTGTACTCATCCAAATCTAGTATCCTGTAGTACTGAGGTTTATTTTGAAATCATTCACACTCATAGCCATTACTATATTCTCGTCCCATCCACCGCTCTTGCACTAAAAAAGTGCTGTTTGCATCTCCCAACCCGTTTCTTGAACAGTTTCATGCTGTTTCTCTGGTTCCAGCACACTGCTTCATTGTAAAAAAAACTTACTCTTGGCATGAAGATGAATGAGGATAAAATTATTGTTATCTGGAATAATATTTCAAGTCTTAATCTTGATCTGGTTCTTGGACGCCCAATGGGGCCAGGGACGTAGCCAGGAATTTGATTTGAGGGGCTATAATGTGATTTGGGGAAGTATAAATCTTTAAAAACTTTGAAAATCTTTAAAACACACATTAAACATTTTAAGGTAGTCTGATTTTTGGAGAGGTGTATATACCGATATACCCTCCTCCCGTCGCTACGCCCCTGAATGGGGCTTTGTCTTGGTCTTGAACTTCCAAATCGTGATCTTGTTCTTGGGTTTCAAAGTCTTGGTTCTTGGTTTGGTTCTTAGACGTCCAAGGATTGAACAAAGCAAAGTCTTCTGGTCTTGAAGAGAGGAGTTTCGAATCAAGTCTAGAAATTATAATTAATTATAAAAAGATAAAGGTAGGTTCCGTACTCGAGTCCGAGCGTTGGGTTCCGGCGCTCACCTCCGGTCTAGGCAATCAGCGACGTAGGTGGTATAATCCACTAATCTGGGGTAGGTTGCCATTACTTTCCCCAAACCCACGTTTTACCTCGCAACTCAACGCTGCTCCTCATTTTTACCACCGCCCTCTAGCGAGTAAGGCTGAGTCGACCTTAGGGCTCCTGCGGGAATTGAACTCGCGACCTTCTGCTCCATCGTCCAGCGTTGTTACCACTCTTCTAACTTCCCGTCAATTAATTATAGACCACTTTTAGGACAAGTTCATCGCATTACAAGAAAGTGCAATCGCGATCTCTGTCCATCTTCTCATCGCAATGTCCAGAGCTTCTACCTAACGTCAGCAGCCCTCACCCAATCACCCCACCCCACCCCCCGCTCACCGTTTCCACCCTACGGCGACAGGCGCCAGACAAGGGGCGTGACAGCTGCGACGGCGATGCGACCCTCCTGACGGACATACGAAGTCCGCGACTTTAATGGCATCTCGAAGGAGATTCTGGCAAAATGAAATTCCGAAGTCAGACGCACACACGCACACACACACACACAGGAACGCTGGTGTCGCGTAGGGAGCCAGGCGCCAGGAGGTGGGGTGGGTGGGCGGGCGGGCCGGCCGGACCCCCAACTAGGACCCATTCGAAAAATAAAAGGCTGAAAATCCTGGACACACACACACACACACACGAACACATTTGCACACAGACACACGCAAGCACCGCTCGCATGTAAATGGCATCCATTACAACGCCGCTGCGTCGGCGGGGGCGGGGGGGAGGCGGGGCGGCGGAGACGTCAACGGCCGAAGGAAATTCCCGGCAACCGGCGCGCTCCCTCCCCTCCTCGTCCGTCGCCGGCTGGTTTTACGATGGACGTAGTCAGAGCTGTACGCAGACTTTCGGTTATTGATCCGGACAAAACGCACATTTGTGCGTGCCCTGAGCAATAGTACCAGTTGCTTTAGATGGGAAGAAGACTATGCATTGAGTCTGACTTTGAACCAAAATAATTGTTCCAATTCTAGTTAATTCTGACCGACTCTAACGCACCATTAAATAACATAATACGTATCACAATTATTTTAGAAACTGATAGCAGTGGCGGCTCCACCCGGGGGGCAGGGGGGTCGTGCCCCCTATTGAGTGCCTGCCCCCTAGTGGCCCCCCTGTTGGGACCCTATACTTAATGCTATACATACATTAAACAACAAATGGTTGGCCTCCCATGTTTAGAAGTTGCCACCTTAACGGCTCCCCACTTGCCAAATCCTAGAGCCGCCACTGACTAATAGAGAATGAGTTTCCTTTGGTCTGTAGGATCTGTATTATGCTAACACCAGTCATCCAACCCTCTAATTCTTCTTGAATGACCTGGTCTTTTGCCGATGGATTTGAAGTACCATCGATTGATACCATTGGTATCAGAAATGGTGCTATAGAAGTACATAATTATTGCTCCACCTCCCAGTGGCATAACCAAGGGGAGTTTGGGGGTTAAACCTCCCACCTTGGCTACCGACGCGAAAAAATTTTCATGTGTCTCCATAATTTTTTTTTATTTTTCGACGCGGTTTTGGGGATCAAAACCCCCTGGCAGCCCAAAATTTCCCCAAGTGCTATAGAATGTAAAGATGTAAGGTGATGACCTCTCTTGCATCTGCAAAGGAAAAAATAGAAGACGGAAAGATGAGGATTACATTTTTTGCTCGTCAAGGTTTTTCGAAGTTGGTTATGATCAAAACCAAAAACCCCCTTCCGGAAATCCTGGCTACGCCACTGCGACCTCCTGTCTGCTAGAACTAGTCACTTAGAGTCTTCATCTGCAAATACCATGGCAAATAATACATTTTGCAGTAAACAAATGCCAACTCGCATGTTAAATCTCATTTCTTCATAATAATTCTGTACTACTGTACAGGTGTATGATCAAAAGGCAAAAGGTCAAAGTCCTTCCCCGAGCCTCGCGGGCTCATGGGGCGGCGCTGATCTCCGTTTCTATAGCCCTCAGCCAGGCGTGCAATGCCACGGATACGGGGTTAGTGTATCGCGTGGCGTACCTGTTTGACTTATCGCAGCCTCTTACCACTGCTCCTCAGTTTACCGCCGCCCTCTATCGAGTAGGACTGAGCAGGGGCGTAGCCAGGAATTTGATTTGGGTGTGTATAAATATTTTGGGTGGGTATAAATCTTAACTATAAACCATATAAGCCACAAATAACCACATGTAAATCATATAAAAAACTTTAAGGTAGACTGATTTTGGGGGGAGGTATATATACCGATATACCCCTCACCCCCGCCCTCGTTACGCCCCTGGGGCTGAGTCGGCCTTAGGGCGCCTGCGGGTCTCGAACCCGCGACCTCCTGCATGCTCGATTGTCCAACGTTGTTACCACTCAGCTAACTTCTTCCCGGCCACGATTACTGCGTATAAATTAGTCCAACAGGGCCTCAGAGCCTGCAGTGTATTGAGATGCCTGACAAGACAGAAAGCAGAGTGGCGCTATAAAAATATCTAAGAACCGACGCAGCGTGTACTTTCTGTACTTTTTACGAGCTCGCTGTATAAAAGTAGTCTTAACCTCTTAACTGGGGATCCCGGATATATATGTCCATTTTCCATTGAGCTGCAGTTAAATACACGGTTAAGGGGTTAAAAGACAAGAAGATAAAGAAAGGAGAATACAAGGCTACACTTCTAATGGGAATATTGTGTGTGCGCAAGCACGGCGGGTGCGGTGGAGGAACTATTTTCTCGGCGGAGGGATTTCACGACGGAAGCTTTATGCAGCGCGATTCGGTTTACGTTCAAATCGATTCGGTCTAAGAGAGTAAGAATTTCTTTTCTAGAGGAACTGGCGATAATTTGGGGGTAAGTCTTCAGAAAAGAAATAGGGATAGGGAGGCCGGGGTAGGGAGGGGGGGGACAGAAGAAAGATCGAAGACCAGATATTCTAAGTGTATCGTTCTGCTGGAAAGCATTTGTTTCGATCGCAACGCGAAAATATGACAGATGAGAGAGAGAGAGAGAGAGAGAGAGAGAGAGAGAGAGAGAGAGAGACAGAGAGACAGAGAGAGAGATATATATATACATATATATATATATATATATATATATATAGATATATATATATATATATCTGATGAAAAATAAGCGAAATTGTCCTCTTTTGCTTACTCATCAATTAACCAATTAAATAGAACAGACGAACAGATAAACAGATAAACAACAAAGCTTTCTAAACGGCTTAACTGCAACTGAATTATTATTATTATTATTATTATTATTATTATTATTATTATTATTATTATTATTATTACATAGTTGTTAACGCACATTAAGTCATTCACTAAGC
>CM030852.1:4722433-4727433 GCA_018105865.1 Metaphire vulgaris
TGCGAAGGTAAAACGCGAGTCTATAGAAAGTTATGACAGAATACTCTTGATACCTTTCAATGATATTATACGAAACGACGAATGGTAATGGTTAAAGGGCGATGTTTGTTTTTAATTTTGACGACACTTTTTCGGTTCTAACGTGGAAAGATCTGGAAGCCTCGACTTAGTGTGCTACAGTGGCGGTTCCACCATGTTGATGACTGGCGATGCATCCTCCCACCGGGGTTCCGGATGACCTTTTTGTTTTGCTTGTCAACCTATTTTCCGTTGAGACTTTAAAAATATTTAGTGAAAAATACTGCAAATGACCTACTTTTTCTTGATTGTCGGCCTTTTTGGCAAGGTTTCTTAACATTTAGTGAGCAAAACACTACTAACAATGACCTCTTCCTCTCTTTTTCTTGTTTTTCTTCTTCATTTCACATCCCCCCACCAACTTCCAATAATTTTTACCCACTCCCCCAAGAATTTCTGGGACCGCCACTGGTGTGCTATGTCCTCGGGTGAATGCCCCCTACCGACGCATATTAATTATTAACTCTGACATTGCGGTTTATTTTTTATGCGCCACAGAGAAGTGAATCAGGGCGGAAAGATGACGAAGAGAAGCGATTTCCTGCGGACATTTTGTGTCCTTTATGAAGAAGAGCAATTATTTCACAGCAGAAGATATGTCCACTTCTGTTCTATACTTCATTGTTGTTCGGAAATCCCTTTGAGAGTTAATATCCGAGGAAACTGTCAGAATAACAGACTATGAATGCCAACTCCTATGCTTCTTTTACTCTCTCTCTCTCTCTCTCTCTCTCTCTCTCTCTCTCTCTCTCTGTCTCTCTCTCTCAGTTTCTCTCTCTCCCTTTCTCTCTGACTCTCTCTGACTCTCTCTCTCTCTCTCTCTCTCTCTCTCTCTCTCTCTCTCTCTCTCTCTCTCTCTCTCTCTCTCTCTCTCTCTCTCTCTGTTTGTCTGTGTTTCAACATCTGTCTGTCTCACTGCATGCTTCTGTATTAGTCTATCTTTGTGTCTATATTCTTGCTGTCTGTCTTCGTTTGTCTTTTTTTGTCTGTCTTCTTCTCTGTGCATCTCTGTTTATCTGTCTCTGGCACAGTCATGCCGTCTTCCTCTGCATGTCAGTTTCTCCTTCTGTCTGCCTGTCTCTATCCGTCTATCTGTGTGTCTCTTTTCTCTGCGTGTCTCTGGTTGTCTATATGTCTATATGGTGTTCTGCACGTTCTCTGTGACAGAAATTCGCAAAAACATCATTTGGTGATTAAACAGATGATACGATTCTTTTCAAAGCTCTCATGATATCCTCTGTCTCTGCCAATCTTCCTTCTGGACACTGTCAATGACTCTGCATGGCTCAGTCTATTTCTGTGTCGTTCTCTCTGTCTATCTCTTTCACTCTGTCTGTCTCTGTTTTCTCTCTCTCTGTCTCTGCTTCTCTGTCTGTCTCTTTCTCTGCCTGTCTCCGTCCGTCTGTCTCTGTCTCTCTCTGTGTCACAAAGCTCCTTCTTATACTCAGGGTGCGATTTGTGACCTGGAGCAGTGGAGGGGATATGTCGAGAGCTTGGGGGATGTAGTTGTTGGAAACTGTAGCAGTGGGGGGGATGTAGTGGTGGAGGATGTAGCAGTAGGGGGGATGCAGTTGGGCAGTGGGGGGGGGAGATCCCCTTCCCCCGCAAATCGCGCCCTGTTTATACTAGGGGTTTGTAACGGGTTCGCCGCTATCTGTTATCTCATTATTATTCTTAATTTGCCTAATATATATATATAATTATCTTTTCTGCCATTATAATAGAACATATCACATACGATTACATAAATGCATAAATATTCAAACATGAAACATCAAGAGTTGCTCATAAATACTTCACAGACTCAAGTCATACATTTCTGTAATTAACATTGAGTATGATAAATATTTGTTGGATTGCTTGACAGACTGCATTCAGAATTCGTCCGTGAAAACTGGATGAAGAATTTCCACGAAAAGATTTCCATTCGTTGATTACAAAAGAAGAAGTTTCCAAGATTTTCAATTGATAATTATCTTTGAATAATAATAATAATAATAATAATAATAATAATAATAATAATAATAATAATAATTGAAAAACAAGAAAATCAATTGCCTTGAATAATATGGAACTTTGAAGATTGACAATTATTAATAATTATTTTTGAATAAATAATTTTGATGGAAACCAATAAAAAGGTAAAGGTACACTCCATAGGCTCAGCGACCGTACGGAAAACCGAAGGGTTAGCGCCTTCAGTTTTACATGGCACCGCTGAATGAGGGCGGTTGCCAGCCTTTCCCTCGCAGCCTTTCCTTCCACCGAGTTAATACCCGATGTACTCATTCACAGCTGAGACGACTGGGGGCGCTTGGGACAGAAACAACCAAAAAGTTTCTGCCGCGGCCGGGAGTTGAACCACGGACCTCAAGATTGGCAGACCAGTGCGCTAACCACTGCTCCACCGCGCACCACGGAAACCAACGGCTGACGAAAATACGGAATAACGCAGTCGTTTGAATCCGCAAATCATTCAAGACGAAACTCAGATAAGACCAACTCAACTGTTCAACTGCTCACCAACGTTAAGAATAAAGCTTTCCTGTATAGGCTAATACTTTCAGTTCAGCCTAAATTCACATCTAATTTCGAAGCATGTGTAAACACTGAACTCGTAAAACGTTACGTCAAACAAGACGTCATCTCTCGAGATTAACGAATATCGATTTTTTTCTAATATAACTTATAACGTTTTCGGTACATTCGATAGCTACGTTATTCCAACATATCTTTGGAATTCATTACCAATATCACTTCGTATAGCTAACGATTTATCATCTTTCAGATCTGGTCTAAAAACATACCTGTTTGACTTGGCTTGTCCCCCCTTAGATTGCTCCCCCGCTGTTCTGACTGATCTTCCGGATTGACCTGGCTCTAATTCTATTTGGATTTGGTGCGCCATCGGCTGATGCCCTGAGCATTATGATAGTGGCGCCATAGAAGTTGATTGATTGATTGATTGATTGATTGATTGATATGACTTCTGAACAATCTTCAATATATCTACATTTTCTAGAGTTGGCTCTGATCTCACCAACCACCTAAGCACAACCAACTCACCAGACCCAGATGCTTCAAATGCCAATTACACTGGACATGCT
Organism: Metaphire vulgaris; assembly: GCA_018105865.1. Lineage (NCBI taxonomy): Eukaryota > Metazoa > Annelida > Clitellata > Crassiclitellata > Megascolecidae > Metaphire > Metaphire vulgaris. The sequence continues at coordinate 4,725,619 of CM030852.1, forward strand.
TAAAATCTTATACACTTTACATACTTATACGCGCCAATACACGGCTTATTCGCCTTATTCGTAACCTATCCTGAGCACTTTGTTACACTGTCCCCGTCTCCCTCCTCTCCCTCTCTCTCTCTTTCTCTCCCATCTCTCTCTATCTGCCTCTCTCTCTTTCTTTCTTTTATTTCTCTCTCTTCCTCCATCTCTCTCCCATCTCTCTCTATCTGCCTCTCTCTTTCTCTATCTCTTTCTCCCCCCCTCTCTCCCAACTCTCTATCTGCCTCTCTCTTTTCTCTTTTCTCTTTCTCTCTCTCTCTCTCTCTCTCTCTCTCTCTCTCTCTCTCTCTCTCTCTTTCTCTCTGTCCTCTCTTTTCCCATTGCTGAATAATTCTCGGGTTTCAGATGATGAAACAAGGGTTGCTTATGCTTTATGTAGCCTACAGGCAGGACTCAAAACGAAGACGAATCAAACCGAAGTAATCGTCACGAAACCAGATTCATCTCTGTTCAACTACCGCATGCACATTTTTTCATCTGTACATGATCTACTTCACACTGGATATGTCGAAACAAGCTCGCATTCTTCATAATGCGTCGACATTTCATAGTTCGCTGCAGCACGACGCATAGCATTGCTTTACCGTACGGCTGTATATGACAATTATATTCTTGTCAGTAAATGCCCTGTAGACGAAAAATGGGGGGGGGGGTGAAGGTAAGTAAAATATTTCTTGATCAAATAACATAGAATCATAGATATTACCAGATCATTTTGTTAATGCACTACAATCCATGGGCTATCAATATCCATTGGGCTACTAAAAATTGTGCAATATCTAACAACCGGGCACGTTGGTAACGGTAGGTACGCGATAATAAACGCCTTAAAACGTTCTTTAAACACGTGCTTCGCTTGATATTAAAAAAGATAAAAGATAGTTCTATTTGAGATTAGCAAAACCTTCTCTGAAATCGGAATAGAGCACCTATGCCTAACTGAAAAAGCACCAGCAGTATTCGTAACTGACTTCACTTTATTCGATTCCAAAGGTTATAATTATTGTTAATTAAATTCTATTGGATGGTACACAAAGTATTGTGGAAGTTATAAAGTAACCGAAAAAGACATTTCTAATATCGTATACTGCGAAGTTTTGTTATTTGTGGATGAAAAAGACGACACAAACTGACGAAGCATAATACAGAAATAAAGCTATCAGAGGACAAGACGACAAATAATTTTCACAAATTTTGCATATAATAGATGGCGCTGGTATCGGTTGCCTACAGGTGCGTGTACCTGTCGCTGTTATCGAATGTTTTCTGAGTTTTAATGTGATTTATAACATTACACTCGAACACGGAGCTTTAATCTGTAAATCATTTGGACTGTAAAGTGCTTTTGATTTTGAATGTTATTCAAGTGTACGGCGCTATATAAATCGACTTGTTTAATAATAATAATAATAATAATAATAATAATAATAATAATAAAAAATAATAATAATTATGCACTTTTATAGCACCATTTCTAAAACGCTAAATGTTATCAATCGATGGTATCTCTAATTCATCAGCGAAAGACCGTGTCCTTCTAGGCAGTGTTTATTCTAGCCACCTTGACATTGGGGGGATTTTGAAATGTTTGGGGGACAAGTTCTGAGTCTCCACACTGGGGGGGGGGATTTCCATCCCCCAGCCAACACATAAAAATATTTTTGGGGGGATTTTAAAACTGAAGGGGGGGCGAATTCTTCCAGAGAAGGCGTAGAATTAACACTGATTCTAGGAATCAGTCAATGAGAAAGTGAGGCGAAGCTATGGAGGATA
>CM030852.1:4729933-4764933 GCA_018105865.1 Metaphire vulgaris
CGTAGTTTTTGTCCTTGTCCATGTCGTTGTCTTTATTTGTTTCGTTGTTTTTACCGTTGTCCTTATTCTTATCGTTGTCATCGTCGTTGTTCTTGTCGTTGTCGTTGTTGTCTATGATGATCATATTTTCACCATTATCTGTCTACTCTGGAAAAACGCTGGCCTTAGTTTCCCACTCAACGGTAACCTGGAGGAAGACATGTGGATGTGACAGGGTGGAAAAGGACTCTACAGAAGATAGCTCTTAGTCTAATTCCTCAAACAACAAGCACCACGACCTATATCCCTTACTGCTAAATTCATTCTAATCACCTTACCTTTGAGACCAGCTCTCAGCTAATCTGGACCTTTGAGACTTCTATCTTAAACAACAGAGAGTCTCTATTGTTAGCGGAGTTTTACAGCAAAATGGTCGCATTATGCTTTCCTTGCGTTATTGCAAAAATAATGTTAATCTATTTCTCAGATGTTCATATAGATAAAAGAATTTATATAGCGGCACAGTGAAATCCTTGCATTCTACGGTCTCAATTATATTTACAAATGCCTACAACCTACATACAGTGGCGGTTTCAACATGTTGATGACTGGGGATGCATCCCCCACCGGGGTTCCGGATGACCTTTTTTGCTCGTCAACCTATTTCCCGGTGAGTTTTAAAAAATTGAGTGAAAAATACAGCGAATTACATTATTTGTTGGCTTTTCGGGCTTGCTTGGCAAGGTTTATTAACATTTAGTGGGCAAAACACTAACAATGACATTTTCTCTCTCTCTTCTTTTCTTCCTCTTCACTTTGCATTCCCCCACCAACTTCCTATAATTTTTTCATCCCCCACCAAGAATTCCTGGAACCGCCACTGACTACATAGCCTACAATGAGTTAAAATTTCTAGCTACGAGTACGCGGAAAATGAAAAGGAAAAGGAAAAGGCGCGGAAAAGTTATCAAATTATACTACAAATAAGGAAACAAAAAATGAAAATGAACGAAAGGGCGAGCGAATTAATTAATTAATTAATTAATTAATTAATTACGCAACGATTGCAGAAATTAATGAACGAATAAGATGAGAGAAGAAAGTCTGAGCGAAAAATTAAGCGAAGCAAAAATCAAAGACACAGTCTTCCGTCTCAAGGACGTCGATTGGTCATGGTCCCACGAGTAGAGGAGGCTGGATGGGCGGTGGGTGGGAGGGATACCCCCGTCTCCTCCCAGTGTTTTTTTCTCCTTCGTATTACAGTACATCTGTGAATATCCGAACAGCGCTTAGGTGCATAGGGCAGGGTTTAATCTAGGTCGTTTCCGGGGAAGAAATTGGCCTTTTTCCTCCCGGAAATTTCAAATTCCCCGGAAATTTTGGCATATCACATCAACTAACAACAGCCCCCTAGCACAGAATTCCCCCGGCTTTTTCAGTTCCCCCTCCCGACTCGGAGTCCAGGAGTCTAGATTAAACACTGGCATAGAGGATGGGTGAGTAAAGAAGCAAGGAACGAACGAACGAAAGGATTAGGGTTAACGTTAGAATTCATTGCCTATACAGCAATTCGTGAAACCAGCGCACTACGCCTTTTAAATTAAGCCATGAACTGTTCCTGTTTGTCCCATCGGTCTTCGAATGAAGCCCCCGCCGACAGTGGCGGTTCCAGGAATTCTTGGTGGTGGGATGAAAAAAATGTGTTTGAAGTTGGCGGGGGGATGCAAAGTGAAGAAGAAAAACAAGAAAACAGAGAGAAAAGGTCATTGTTAGTAGTGTTTTGCTCACTAAATGTTAAGAAACCTTTCCAAAAAAGGCCGACAAGCAAGAAAAAGAAGGTCATTCGCAGTATTTTTCACTAATTTTTTTAAAAACTCACCGGAAAATAGGTTGACAAGCAAAAAAGGTCATCCGGAACCCCGGTGGGGTGATGCATCGCCGGTCATCAACAAGGTGGAACCGCCACTGCCCGCCGACCAGACTGCCCTGTTCATCGTCGCCATTCTACAATAATATTATTATTGTATTTTCTATAACAACGGCTAATGCTATAGGCATCATTATAATTATATGCATCATTATGTAATGGCGCTATATATTTGACTGGCTGATTGGTTCACAAAAAGGAGGGAATCGTAATTATTACGCAATAGTTGCTTTGCGTCAAGACTTTGCAATTTTTTTGAAATTTTTTCATGATGGAGAGTACACTGTAGATCCTTGAAAGAATGTGTACCGTATATTATTGTGCGGTTCGAAATGGTCGAGAGGTGTCGCATTTTCGAGCGCTGTATAGAATAAAATTGAGACGGAAGGTACTGACAATCCTTGCACGATTGTACATAATGATGATGGAGAATCAAGAAAATCTGATTCTAATTCGAGTGTTTCATCACTCCGCTGAAAGTTTTGCATATCTATGCAGCTACTGTATAGCAATAGTCAGTCATTCCATTGGTTAAAGTCGTACAGAGAATCGACTTTATAATGTTTTTCGTTTATAAAACTTGTGATACAAGGAACCAGTTGTTTTAAAACACGGTTCATATCGCGATCGACTTTGTTAAGCCATTTCACTCGATGCTCTACTCTCCATCATTAAAAAATCCAAAAGATTACGAAGTTCTGACACAAGGCAACAACTCATAGCGCCATTAGTTGTGCATATCTGCGCAATTAATTAATCAATTAATTAATTCATTCATTCATTCGTTCGTTCATTCATTCATTCATTCATTCGTTCGTTCGTTCGTTCGTTCATTCATTCATTCATGCATTCATTCGTTCGTTCGATCATAAGTTCATTTGTTCATTCATTCGTTCATTCATTCATTCATTCATTCATTCATTCATTCGTCCGATCATAAGTTCATTCCTTCATTCATTCATTCATTCATTCATTCGTTCGTTCATTCGTTCGTTCGTTCGATCATAAGTTCATTCCTTCATTCATTCATTCATTCATTCATTCGTTCATTCGTTCATTCGTTCGTTCATTCATTCATTCATTCGTTCGTTCTTCATTCACAAGTTCATGTGTTCATTCGTTCGTTCATTCATTCAGTTGTTCAGAGCCCAAAGATGAAGATTGGACCTCCATCGTCAACTAAGAGTCGGCAAGAATTAAAATTTCTTTCCTCTCTCCTCCATGCTCTTCTTCCCTTGATGGACGGAAAGAGTCGCTGGAAGACTGGATTGATTCCATCTCGCCGTCGATCGCACTCCCTTTCCAGGGCGCCTTCGGTCACGTGCCACGCCCGTCAGGCGCAGCTGTCAGTCACGTGATCGATCACCGGAATCGTCATCCGAAATTCAAGAATCTGCGACGGAACTACACATTCGCCATTTAAGTCGGAATGCACCTCGGTCCAGCTACAGCGCAAATGCCACGTCTTACTTACTTGCCTACCCACTCATTCATTCATTCATTCATTCATTCATTCATTCATTCATTCATTCATTCATTCATTCATTCATCCATTCATTCATTCATTCATTTGTTTATTCATTCATTTGTTTATTCATTCATTCATTCATTTTTCATCTGTTCATTCATTCATTTGTTCATTCGTTCAGTCATTTTTTCTTTCTTTCCTTAATTAATTAATTAATTCGTTAAATAATTAATTAACTGACTGATTGGTTCGTTCATTTGTTCATTCGTTCGTTCGTTCGTTCATTCATTCATTCATTTTTTCCATCTACTAGCCCATGCATGCTGCCTCTAAGAGAATCATAGAAGGAGTACTGCATTAGTGGGCTATCGATCAGATATGCATCTTCCCTTTCTACTCGAGAGCACCTACTGCACAACACCGTACGGTTTCGGTTTCGAAACGTGACACTTGTCTGTCACTTGTAGTGAGCCAATAGAACGCCTGTCAACGAATGCACGAGTTAAAAAATACCCTGGATCGATCGACCGGTGATGCATCTGTTTCCGCTGTCGATTTCCAGGAAAAGTTTCGCTTAGTCAGCATATTTCATCAATCATAATCCATTGTGTGTCACGGACGAATGACGTCATTTGATCTTTCTGGCATCTGCTAGATGACGTCAGTCGAGAATTATCTTTCTCTTTTTTTTAGATTTTCGTTTTTTTCTTTCTATTCGTTCGTTCCTACATTATGTCGTTCATTGTATGATGTATCTTCTGTTTTAATCCTTTAATTAATTCACCTATTAATTCGTTTCGTCATTCGCTCGTTATATTGTTTGCTTTCGCTAATTCATTCTTTCACTCATTCAATCGTTCGTTCATTAGTTTAGTCTTTCAATCAGTAACGTCATTTCACACTTTTTGGCGGCCTAGATAATTTGTTGGCAAATTTTTGGCAATTTTGTACCAATTTTGGCAAATTTGCAAATTTTTGATATTTTTTTAATTTGTGGGAAATTTTGCGATATTTTTTGCACATTTCACATTTATTTAATACATTATACATTATTTGTTCATTTCCTTGGGGGCCACGGCCCCCTACCCTCACCAAATGACGCCCCTGCTTTCAATCCATGTTTGTTTGTATTCATTCGTTCGTTCTTTGATTTCGTTTCGTTGATTCGTTAATACACTCAGTCGTTCTTTCAATTCTTTTTAAAAATTAATTTTTCAGTACATTAAGAAATCTCCGCGGATTATTCTGCTGTCGGATTATCCTTTCCGCAATTCTGCACAGCGATGCGCTGTATTTCGTATGACAAGGAACGCTAGAGTTCTTCGGAATATTCGTCTCGACGAGGTCACTCTCTAAGATTGCGAAATCTCCATGTCGGAACGGACTTGTGCCACCCGATCCACGGTTTAGGCCAGAGGTCTCAAACGCATGAGGCCCGCGAAGGCATTTTATGCGGCCAACGATGCATTTTTTGCTTTAAAAATGTTCATTCTGTAATTTTTATATATTTCTCTCGACGCCATCTTAGCTATAATAAATTCTTACTTACAGTACTTGATTATTCGTAGTCTTTCGAATCTAGTGATTACACTCGTACTTCCGGTTTTCTAGTGGAGGTGGTCGCGTTGTTCAATGTAAAGTAAAAAGTAGATTTAGTGAAATTTTGTATTGAAAATAAAAGCCTGTTTAATGTCTGATATATATATATATATATATATATATATATATATATATATATATATATACAGGGTGTCTACGAAAAACCCCAGCAGGAAAACTTTGATTTCGTAAAAGTTCCTAAATATAATTTTATCAAAATTTCCACACTTGTGCAGCACACATTTCTCCATCTTTCTCCCAATTTTCATCTCATTTGCATGTAAGATGGCCATTTTGTAAGATATCAAAGTCAAACTTCAATTTTTACTACTCAGTCGCAGCATGACAGGCCTAAATATCTATAGCCTCGCATAAATTTGTCTTCGTGTCAATTTTGGTGGTATTAGTAGCAGTTGTTGTTGTTCCAGTAGTAGTAGTAAAGTTTAAATCGAATGCAATTTTGTAAACATGTTTTTAAACTCACAGAATTCGACATAACTATAAAAGTTTGATTTAAACTTTCAAAATGGGTAAAATATCGAATGAAGATAAGATGCGAATTCAGATATTGCGGGAGCTTGGCTTTGGATACCGAACAATTTTTGCAATTAAGGTTAGGGTTAGGTTTAGGGTTTGCAATTATGTCCGTTAACCATCTTGAACAATTGTGGTTTAAGTTGAAATTTCTAGACAATCAATAAAACTTTGTCTGTTGATTCGTAAAAATCCAATTTTGACTTTGATATCTCACAAAATGGCTACCTTACATGCAAATGAGAAGAAAATAGGCAGAAAGGTGGGGAAATATGTGCTGTAGAAGTATGGAAATTGTGATACAAATATATTTAGGAACTTTTAAGAAATCATAGTTTTCCTGCTGGGTTTTTTTTTCATAGACACCCTGTATATATATATATATATAATTTGTAAAAAAAACGATGACTATGTTTTTATTTCGTTGTTTTTTATACACTTTAACATTGTAACAAAATTCGGGCGTTGCGACCCTCGGGTTAGGCCTACTACGGCACGCTCATGCGGCCCCCCGGAGTAATTTGAGTTTGAGACCCCGGTGTAGCATATTATAATGACTCCCATATAATAATAACTCCCCCCTCATTATTATATATATAATAAAGACTCCCCCCTCATTATTATATATATAATAATAACTCTCTCTATATTATAATAACTCCCCAGAAGAAGTAGGCCTATCGCCACTAACTTCAATTTTAAATGTTAGGCTTAATTATTTACAATAACAAAAACTATTCAAAAGAAAATTGATGCATTTAAAATGTGATGTTTCAGAAGGATGCTAAAAATCAGTTGGATGGATAAAATAAGTAATGAAGAATTTTTGAAGAGAATGGAAAACAGAAAGACCCTGATGAAAGAGATTGCTAAAGGGAAAAGACAGTATGCTGGACATTTAATGAGAGGATTATGCACACAGCAAGCTTTAAATGTCTTGGAAGGGAAATATGAAGTTTTAGAATTGAAAAAAGTCTATTTACTTTATATATATATATATATTATAAGTGAAAATTCGTTATCGGAATAACATGAAATTATATGAAAAACAGCAATGACAGATACAAAACATGCAAAACAGAACTGAACTGCATTAATAAACGTTACTAACTTAGTAATGAAGGCTTCTTCTAAGAATGTATATTCCAAACCGCTACATAAAACATCTAATATTACTAATGTTTCTAAATAAGAACAATGATCATGGTGAAGGGTGCTGGTGGTGGTGATGCTGGCTACAAACAATTCGGAAGCTACAGGAAGTAAGTAAGTAAAGTAAAGTTAAAGTAAGTATGTAATAAGCGAACATCAAGTGGAGCAACAACAATGACTTATTTTATGAACAATAAAATAAGTCCCTCTTACAGTTTCATCAACGAATATTAAAGCAATGAAAAGATCAGACAAATAATTCAGTGACAGAACATTTTGCAACTGCTTTTGCAAAATTATATTCAAAAGGATCAAAACAAAATTGCAAAACACTTGAGAACAATTGTCAAAAGATAAAACATTTCCATTGAACAGCTATATAAGTTGTGAACAATAATAAGCTGTAATATTAATTGCTTGAAAATATCACCACTTGTATGGAAAACCATGCAAGCAATTCAGAACTATTCACAACAAATGAAATGAGTTGATATAGATGTCTTTTCTACAAAAGCCTCAGAATTAAACTGTGCATAATCAGTTTCAACAGTCATTGAATCAAATGAGAATGTTTCACTGCCCAGAGAGGCATTCAATGGCTTTTCTCTAGTGTGAATTCTCATGTGTCGATTTCGACTATTTGCCCAGTTAAACATCATCCCACAAGCAGAACAATCAAAGGGTTTCTCTCCAGTGTGGATTCTCATACGTTGATTTCCACTATTTGCCCAGTTAAACATCATCCCACAAACAGAACAATCAAAGGGTTTCTCTCCAGTGTGGATTCTCATACGTTGATTTCGACTATTTGCCCAGTTAAACATCATCCCACAAACAGAACAATCAAAGGGTTTCTCTCCAGTGTGGATTCTCATACGTTGATTTCGACTATTTGCCCAGTTAAAGTCATCCCACAAACAGTACAATCAAAGGGTTTCTCTCCAGTGTGGATTCTCATACGTTGATTTCCACTATTTGCCCAGTTAAACATCATCCCACAAACAGAACAATCAAAGGGTTTCTCTCCAGTGTGGATTCTCATACGTTGATTTCGACTATTTGCCCAGTTAAACATCATCCCACAAACAGAACAATCAAAGGGTTTCTCTCCAGTGTGGATTCTCATGTGCTGATTTCGACTATTTTCCCAGTTAAACATCATCCCACAAACAGAACAATCAAAGGGTTTCTCTCCAGTGTGGATTCTCATGTGCTGATTTCGACTATTTGCCCAGTTAAACATCATCCCACAAACAGAACAATCAAAGGGTTTCTCTCCAGTGTGGATTCTCATACGTTGATTTCGACTATTTGCCCAGTTAAAGTCATCCCACAAACAGTACAATCAAAGGGTTTCTCTCCAGTGTGGATTCTCATACGTTGATTTCCACTATTTGCCCAGTTAAACATCATCCCACAAACAGAACAATCAAAGGGTTTCTCTCCAGTGTGGATTCTCATGTGTTGCCTCAAATGTGATTTCAATTTAAAGATATATTGCACTGTGAACATCGATGCGATTTCTCTTTGTCTTCAACCATAGATTGACTCTTTCCTTCTTCTGAGCAATCGGTCAAAATTAGATCATTGAATCCATGTGAATCCAATTTACGTACTTCTAATCTAAGGTCTATTTTCATCTCAGTTGAAGGATTTACATTCATGTAATGTACATAGTTATTCGTATTGAGAATGTTAGAAATCACAAATATAACTCGATTTTCGTCACTTTCGATTTTCGTCGTTTACATTTCTTTGCAGATTTAGGAAATGGATGCATATTGCCTTGCTCCAAGCATAACTGAAGATGCTGACGCATTTGCTCTATGTCAAATTCCGATAATGTTTATGTTCTTGGATATACAATTATACATAAAGCTAGAAGTAATGCTACCAGAGGTGATGTAGGGCTTATGATTAGCCCATATATGCCTAACTTTTTATTTCCTCGCTATATTGAAATATTTAGTCAAATCTGCGCCTAATAGCCTGGAACTAACCTATTTTCTGGAAAATTTTAACGGATCTCCAAACTATGGCCACATAAAAGTCGATCCTTTATAAAGGATGCTAGGCACTTATGGGTGCATAAATGTCAAACTAATATTTCCACGAAGCAGTGTGCGCAAGCATTGTATATTTGCAAATTGTTTGATTTTTCTTAAGAACTTCATGGAAATTTGTTATAAACAAACAAATGCATCAACTGAATCTTCCAAATGTCATGTGTCAGCCATCAATTAGCACCAGGAATTAGCAATAAGCGGTTAGCATCACTCTCGATGAAAGTCAATGAAGCAGTCTTTAGGATGTAAGCCAACTTTGCACTTCAAGGCAAACAAAATGGGCTTTCTTCTTGTAAAGCTGACTTACTTTCTGCTTTTCAGTGTATGAAACCAGATGGTCTTTGCCATCATAACGGACACTCGACTGAACCCTTCTGTCTAGAACCATTAGCTGCCCAATCGTTCCTCTAAGTTGGAGTCTCTAAGCATAACACTTGCTATAGACTAACAATATCTCATCTAAAGGACAGATAATTGAGGCAACAAGAAGTATCTGCAGGTGATAGTTTATATATGTAATAAGCATTCTGAGTAGCAACATCGACCATCTGGATAAATAGTGGCCATCACACTTCTTGGACCTGAGGGAAATTCTGTAGCCGCCCACATTCTAGTCCATGCGATCCGTGCCTCCCATGTGCAGATTGTAGTATTTGATGGTTGCTGGTTGGATAACTTCTCTCACCTTCTTCTGGGCTGATGACCATCTTTTCACTTTCTCAACTGGATGAATGTCATGCAAGTTGGAAGCCATGGTCACAGGGCTGTTGTCGTGCCATTGGTTGATGATAAATTTTCCGGTTGCATCATATATGTAGTCAAAGTGTCCTCTTTCTTTCTTCTTCATGTCAGATGGTGATATAAAGGGCATCTGTCCGTTCAGTTGACACACAGAGTGCCAGTTGCTCCAATATTCCTGAGTGAGGTAATCCAAGAGTCGTGGCAATGTGAAAACATTATCAAAGTACAGTCTGTAAGTTGGTCCAGGTGGCAAAGATTTGGTCAAAATTATGACAACTGACCCTCCAAGACCCAGATCTTGGGATGCTATGGGACCTTTGCTCTGGTAGAGCTCAAACTTTGATGTGATGCATGTAAATCGTGTAAGCCCTTCAGACCAATGGTTGTTGTATACTGTATAATGTGTGATCCCAGATATGCCTAGCATCCTTTATAAAGGATGGTACAAATCTGGCGCCTAAAAATCTTGTGCAGAAAATATGATGAAGCTGCCATTGACATGAGTAGTAATAGATGTCAAATCACATTGTTGAACTAAATTTAGCTCTTTATGGTGAAATTTTAGAAAAATTACAATATACCTTTTGTCAGCTATAGTTACAGGTGACAAAAACAGCTTTCAACTCTGAATCAAGATTTAAAATGTGAAAATATTCAGAACCAAAACACTTTTCTTAAAAGGTCACTTATTCAGTGAAGTCAATATAGAATTGCAATGCAAAAAATCTTCATTGGCATAAATAAGTAAGTAAAAAATCAGCCATCCTTTATAAAGGCTTGTAGGCATATATGGGTTAGGGGTGCGATTTGTGACTAGAGCAGTGGGGAAAATATTGGTGGGAATATGTCGAGCTTGGGGGGATGTAGTTGTTGGGGAAATGTTGCAGTGGGGGATGTAGTTGTGGGGGGATGTAGCATTGGGGATGCAGTTGGGCAGGGAAATCCCCCTTCCCATAAAAAAATTGTGCCCTGTTTATGATTGAGAGATAATCTCAAGTTTTAAGAAATTGATATACATAAATCCCAAAGTTTTTGAATATATTAGAATCAACATTCAGCCAAATAAAACGAAAAATCTTATGGTGCTCTGTAACTATAGACCTCCAAGAATATCCACGGACTCTTTCAACGTTGAATTATATTATTTAGGTAATGAAACATTGAAAAAGTAACAATTATGGGATATTTTAATATTGACTCATAAAAACTGAGTCTCATGAACCACCTGAATGTTTTATCAACATGATGTTGGCAAATTGTTTCATGCCAACTATTAATTTTATATATACCCCATATAGCAAAAACTTTGATTGACAACTTTTTCTTATAAATTTTAATTCAGATATAAATTTGTATTCAGCAAAAGTCAAAACTGCAATTCTCCAAAACCAAATCTCAGATAACGACAATTCATTTACAGAATTTTCGTCTACGATAATTCGCCTACAGACTTGTGGTCTACCAACAGTAGGTCTACTACAATATCTGGACTAGGGTTATGATGGGTTTAGGTTAGGGTTATTTGCTAGGGTTAGGTTACAGTTAGGGGGCAGGGTTATGGTTAGAGTATCGTAGTAGACCTACTGTTGGTAGACCAACAGTCTGTAGACGAATTGTCATAGACATAAGGTCTGTAGGCGAATTGTCGCGAAACCTTGGACCTACATGGTTTGGGATCTGATAAAGGTTATGGGGATGAAAATGAAGGCACTGTCAATAATATGACTGGAAAACAGATTCGTGTTAAAGCGACTATAATTGCATCTAGCACTACTGAAGCACTGGAAGAATTGGAGAGAGTGATGGTGAAAACGATGATGCACTTGGCATCGAATGCCATTGGACTGGAACCATTTTTCAGTGCATCACTCTGGTGCAGATCTCAGAACCAATGAGTCAGCATACAGAATCTCAGCCTAATGTTGTGCGATGTTATAATACAGCAATGGATGGAGTGGATCAGGCTGACCAGAATGTGTCATTATATCGTATGTCAATGAGAAGCTCTGCCTACATCATCGACATAATGGTGCAGAATGCATGGATTTTGTATAGATGTGCACCATAATATCAAGGAAACTACTAGATCTTCTTGGTATTCATGCCAACACTGCCAAACTTGGTCGATCTGGAAAGCCAAAGCCTCTTGACAGCCGTGTGCCTTTGGAAATATGGGCCATTACTTTAATGACTTGCATGCATGCAGAGGTGCTGTGGACAATGTGGCAAGAATACGAGGAAAAGATGCCAGAAATGTAACATTGGCTTGCATATCCATTGTTTCAATGCCTTTCATGGCAATAAGTGATTATTTATAACATTGTTTTATTCAGGCCTGTTAGGGGAGATCCCTAAGCACAACATCTCCCCCAATCCCAGCACTTACGTAAATTTTGCATTGAACTGCGTCTCTTCCCTCCAGCCACGTGAAGTTGCCCCCAGGCCTGGGGACTGGATAAAACACTGATTTGTTATTTTATTGCAGAAGTACATCAAAACTGCCTGTATATAGCATATTTTACTGCTAAGTTACTAGCGGCGCACCCTCCCATGGTGCATGACTTTAAGACTATATTTTCAATAAAAAATGTAAATATAAGAAATAAATGTTAGCTGACCCACTTATGTGTCATATCAAATTAGAAAATTTTAATGGAATGCTGAAAGAAAAATTGGATTGATATGGGTCAAACAAACAATAATGAAACAAGCTGAAAGGACATGCCATTCAAACAACATAAGAGACAGCACAAACGCTAGTAGGCTACCACTACATGGAACTATATTAATGAATCGTTAAACAACAATAATAATAATAATACAAATAAATCTATAACTCTCCTTAGCACAGAAGGCAATGACACATATTTGGATGACAAGAAATCTATTTCCAATTGATTCAACAACTAAATATAGGTCACGAAACAGCTTCAAAAATCTAGCCTTCTAATACATTAGATCAACTAGATGATCATTTTTTAAACTTCCGTCTAATAACTCCTTTCAAATTTATCCAACTACACCAGAAGAGGTTACAGATATTATAGTTAATCTTAAATGTAAAAATCCATCTGGATATGATGAACTAAATCAAAATATAATTATTCCCTGTGTTGAATATGTAGATGAACTTATGTCTGATATCAAAAATTCTTCTATTCTTACAGGAAAAATCCCAGAGGAAATAATAATTGAAAACTAACCCCAATTTATAAAAATGTCTCTAAAATGGTTATATCAAATTATAGACCCAATTCCAATGTCCCAGTTTTCCTAAAATTCCTGAAAGGCAATGCTTACCAGAATGTTAAACTACTTAGATGCATTTAATATGCTATCCACTGATCAATATGGTTTCAGCCCTATTTCTCCACTTAAATGCCAATAATGAATTTAATTGATACCAAAACAACAAATTTTTAATCCCACAAGCACACTCTTGGAACAATCCTCGATATAATAAAAGCTTTTGGTGCTCTAGGCCATGGTAACTCAGCTGGCTTCTGAAAAACTAAGGGAGTTATTATAATATAGAGAGAGTTATTATTATATATATAATAATGATGGGGGGAGTCATTATTATATATATAATAATGAGGGGGGAGTTATTATTATATGGGAGTCATTATAATATACTATACCGGTTTAGGCTCTCCGGTAGAAATTATGATGGACCAGCAATCGTGTAGCCCCGGTGAGGGGGTCGCCCTATTCCAGCTGGGATCTATAGCGTGATATAAAGTGGCTTCGGAGACATTACTGCCGGTGTGAAAGCCACTAGGGACCAGTGGCGGCTCTAGGATTTGGCAAGTGGGGGGCCGTTGGGTTGGCAACTTCTAATCATGGGGGCCAATTATTTGTTGTTCAATGTATGTAGCATTAAGTATAGGGTCCCAACTGGGGACTACTGGGGGGGCCAGGCACTCATTTGGGGGCACGGGTCCCCCTGGCCCCCCGGTGGAGCCGCCACTGCTAGGGACGCTATCGGGACTTTGAACCGTGCTCCGTCCGCGCTACCGCTCCAGCGCGTAACCCACTCTGCCATCCTCCGCCCCTTCAGTCGTGGGTTTTGCGCAAAACAGCTGGGGGTTTTTCTTCGGGGAGGGGGGATAATGGTGTTAGAATGATTGAAACAGAGGCGACATGCAGGTGTTAATGTGCCAATTAAGAACTCCTTGATGACCATTCTTGCTTATAGACTTTTCACTCCTATTTCACTTCCTATTCCAAAAGTCATTTCCTCCATAGCAATCACAACCGGATCCTCTGCCTCACGGATACACTGACACCTTTGCCCGGCCGACAAACCACCTTGCCTATAGCTATTTCAACAAAGACTAAGCGCATAAGAATAAACAGCCACTACTGTACTGCTTTCCAAAGTGCTATATAAATTTGCGATATTTTACTTAATTACTTACTCCCAAATGTCGGGGATTGGCGTCGGTGTCACCCTCTATTCCGGAACCCTGGCTACGCCACTGTGGGCCACAGATATGCTGCCAAGTCTCGGTTTAAATTGGCGTCGCGGTAATTCAAGTGAAGGTTGTTAAAATACACAAGACGCTATAAGGAAGTTCTTGGCCAACAATAATGTTTGATTTATTCTTGCGGGATATTTTTCATTTCTGCAGCGAGCGAAGATTGGAACATCAACCCAGTGTCGGACGGAATCAATCGCTCATTTCTGGCTGTCCGATGCGGTTTCCATCCACTTGGCAATACAGTATTTCCATTTGGTTTGGCGTTACCACGCTTCCAGTCCGTTCCTATGCGCAAGTCTGTGCCACGTGTAAATTAAATGGCGCAGAAATGCGTGTCAACCAGTGGCGGTTTCACGTGGGGATGACGAGTGGGGATGTATCCCCCACCGGATTTTTTTCCTTGTGAAACTAATTCTGGGTAAAAGTCAAGTAAAATGACGGGGGACTGCGGGTGACCTTTTTTGCTTGTCAACCTATTTCTCTGTAAAAGTCTAGTAAAATTCGGGAGAAATTGCCTTTCTTGCTCGTCAGCCTTTTTTTTTTTCGGCAAAGTTTATTGAATTTCCCTCTCTTTTCACCCCCCCGCCAACTTCCTATGTATTCAATTCATCCCCACCAAGAAATCCTGGAACCGCCACTGGTGTCAACTTACACTTTGGTGTGCGTATTTTTGGCAGATTTATGATGCATCAAAACGGGAAAATTATTAAATTCGACGAGCAGTTGATCATAGAGCAGATTGTCAGTTTGTTCTCAAGGGAGATATTTATGAAATTCCCGTAGCGATAGACTTCGTTTCTCGTAGACAAAATAATAAAAGCGGAACGGCTTTGCTAAGCTCGAATTATTATTATTATTATTATTATTATTATTATTATTATTATTATTATTATTATTATTATTATTATTATTATTATTATTATTATTATTATTATTATTATTATTATTATTATTATTATTAAACCCAAGAGAAGAGACATACACAAGTAATAGTACACCATAATAAATGTTAAATTAAAATGACTCAATTACTAGAAAGTTTGAATACAATGATGGAAAAATATAAACTACAGGGTGTCTCAGAAAAAATCTCACAGTATGGCCATCTTACATGAAAATGAGATGAAAATGAGCAGAAAGGTGGGGAAATATGTGCTGTACACGTGTGGAAATTTTGCTAGAAATATATTTATGAATTTTTAAGAAATCGTAGTTTTGTGCTAGGGTTTTTTCTGAGACACCCTGTAATGATACATAGATTTCCGTCCATGGAAGATGATACAAAACGTGATCATAATCCTATATTTAAAGGATACCCAAGTAACAACGTTAACGATCATAAGTCATTAATTACAGCCTTATGCAATTTGTAGAAACGCCAGCACGTCAGTTAGGGTTGATTTGAAAAAGTTGAAGGCAAGATTGGTG
Source organism: Metaphire vulgaris (assembly GCA_018105865.1). Classification (NCBI taxonomy): domain Eukaryota; kingdom Metazoa; phylum Annelida; class Clitellata; order Crassiclitellata; family Megascolecidae; genus Metaphire; species Metaphire vulgaris. The sequence continues at coordinate 4,745,312 of CM030852.1, forward strand.
CTTTAATTAATTAAGAGTTGAAAGAAATTTAAAGAATAGTGCTTTAATTGATAAAACAACAGTCTTTGATGAATTGAAACTAGGTCTATATTCGCCAGGTGGCGCTAGCAGAGTAGCGTATTACAATGGGTTGGGTTGGTTCAAGTAAACCTAGTATCAGCATAGGTTGGGTTGAGTTGGGTTCTAAAAAATGGACCCATGGACATCTCTGATCCCAAAACCCTTAGTCTTAGAAGAAGCGTATAAAACTTAAGGGTATCAAGATTTCGGATTTCGGATCCAAAATCTAGTTTACGTCAGTGTTTTCGTGTACATAATATCAGGGCTGCTGTAATAAAAGGCTGATCAAAGTATATGAGGACAGTTGTGCAATTGAACATAACGCTACATCAATGGATAAACAGTCAATGTTTCTCTTTCTTTAGCAGTATTCATCCGACGTATCCATCGGCTAGAAAACCAACATTTAAAATATAATAGACGCACTGTTTCTAAATATAACTAGAAGATTTACTCCAGCATGTAATGCAACAGGACAATTTATATAGTGCTGTAGCGTAGTTAAAATACCAAAAATCAAAAGAAGCCCGCCTATAGACGCCGAAGAGCAAAGAGATAATAAAGCCATTTCCGATGGAAACTGTAACGAATTTAGTCAACCATAGATTGGACGTCTCAAAGAGTTACAAGGCATTCCTTATTACTCTCACACAGTACAGTGCATGGTTTTACAGATATATATCTGATATATATATATATATATATATATATATATCTGATATATATATCTGATATATATATATCTGATATATATATCTGATATATATATCTGATATATATATCTGATATATATATATCTGATATATATATATCTGATATATATGATATAGCTGATATATATCTGATATATATATATGCAAGTATATATATATACGCTCAAACGAAACATTCGATTGAAAACATTGGATGAGAACAGTAAGAAAAGTTTCTTAGGATCATTCCAGTGAAACTATCGTCTTGTTTCTCTCGATCTGCGATTCTTGCTATTAGTTTACATCAAACATGATAGATGGCTGAATATTAGGGCTGTCGGTATAACGCGATTAAGCTTATGCGACCGCAAATCTAACACATTTTTTAATGCGCCGAATTTCCTTCCGTTTTTCTGAATATATCTTAAGATTTCTGCATAAAATTAATGTGCGGCGTTTTATCCGAATTTTGCGGTATTTTCGTCACATATAGATCACTTTTTGCCATGTTCCTAATGGAGGCATATATTTCCAGGGAATCAGCGCCTGTTTGGAATAACGTTTTGGCTCATTTTACTGAAAAAATGACAAAATTTCCACGAATATGCTCGTGAAATAGGCACAACAATGGAAAATTTCCACATGTCCCCGATATATTTAGGCCCTCTGAGTTCCCCCCCCCCCATTTCCAACCCCCAACCCCGCAAAATGTCCGCATTAAACCGAGAGCCTTAGAATATGAAGCGATATCATATGAGAAACGCGATGACGAATTAGCTTATTTATGCGCTTGTTAGTCACTTTCAGACAAATTTCTTCGATAGCGACGTTCGTCTTCTGAACCAAATCCGATATATAGGTTTAAATCATAGACCTCTTAAAGTAAGAGGTTTAAATCATAGACCTCTTAAAGTAAGAGGTTTAAATCATAGACCTCTTAAAGTAAGAGGTTTAAATCATAGACCTCTTAAAGTAAGAGGTTTAAATCGTAGACCTCTTAAAGTAAGAGGTTTAAATCATAGACCTCTTAAAGTAAGAGGTTTAAATCGTAGACCTCTTAAAGTAAGAGGTTTAAATCATAGACCTCTTAAAGTAGGAGGTTTAAATCGTAGACCTCTTAAAGTAAGAGGTTTAAATCATAGACCTCTTAAAGTATGCCTAAGAGGTTTAAATCATAGACCTCTTAAAGTAAGAGGTTTAAATAATAGACCTCTTAAAGTAAGAGGTTTAAATCATAGACCTCTTAAAGTAAGAGGTTTAAATCGTAGACCTCTTAAAGTAAGAGGTTTAAATCGTAGACCTCTTAAAGTAAGAGGTTTAAATCATAGACCTCTTAAAGTAAGAGGTTTAAATCGTAGACCTCTTAAAGTAAGAGGTTTAAATCATAGACCTCTTAAAGTAAGAGGTTTAAATCGTAGACCTCATAAAGTAAGAGGTTTAAATCATAGACCTCTTAAAGTAGGAGGTTTAAATCGTAGACCTCTTAAAGTAAGAGGTTTAAATCATAGACCTCTTAAAGTAGGCCTAAGAGGTTTAAATCATAGACCTCTTAAAGTAAAAGGTTTAAATAATAGACCTCTTAGAGTAAGAGGTTTAAATCATAGACCTCTTAAAGTAAGAGGTTTAAATCGTAGACCTCTTAAAGTAAGAGGTTTAAATCATAGACCTCTTAAAGTAAGAGGTTTAAATCATAGACCTCTTAAAGTAGGCCTAAGAGGTTTAAATCATAGACCTCTTAAAGTAAGAGGTTTAAATAATAAACCTCTTAAAGTAAGAGGTTTAAATCATAGACCTCTTAAAGTAAGAGGTTTAAATCATAGACCTCTTAAAGTAAGAGGTTTAAATCATAGACCTCTTAAAGTAAGAGGTTTAAATCATAGACCTCTTAAAGTAAGAGGTTTAAATCATAGACCTCTTAAAGTAAGAGGTTTAAATAATAGACCTCTTAAAGTAAGAGGTTTAAATCATAGACCTCTTAAAGTAAGAGGTTTAAATCGTAGACCTCTTAAAGTAAGAGGTTTAAATCATAGACCTCTTAAAGTAGGAGGTTTAAATCGTAGACCTCTTAAAGTAAGAGGTTTAAATCATAGACCTCTTAAAGTAGGCCTAAGAGGTTTAAATCATAGACCTCTTAAAGTAAGAGGTTTAAATAATAGACCTCTTAAAGTAAGAGGTTTAAATCATAGACCTCTTAAAGTAAGAGGTTTAAATCGTAGACCTCTTAAAGTAGGAGGTTTAAATCGTAGACCTCTTAAAGTAAGAGGTTTAAATCGTAGACCTCTTAAAGTAAGAGGTTCAAATCATAGACCTCTTAAAGTAAAAGGTTTAAATCATAGACCTCTTAAAGTAAGAGGTTTAAACCATAGACCTCTTAAAGTAGGCCTAAGAGGTTTAAATCATAGACCTCTTAAAGTAAGAGGTTTAAATAATAGACCTCTTAAAGTAAGAGGTTTAAATCATAGACCTCTTAAAGTAAGAGGTTTAAATCATAGACCTCTTAAAGTAAGAGGTTTAAATAATAGACCTCTTAAAGTAAGAGGTTTAAATCATAGACCTCTTAAAGTAAGAGGTTTAAATAATAGACCTCTTAAAGTAAGAGGTTTAAATCATAGACCTCTTAAAGTAGGCCTAAGAGGTTTAAATCATAGACCTCTTAAAGTAAGAGGTTTAAATAATAGACCTCTTAAAGTAAGAGGTTTAAATCATAGACCTCTTAAAGTAAGAGGTTTTAAATCATAGACCTCTTAAAGTAGGAGGTTTAAATCGTAGACCTCTTAAAGTAAGAGGTTTAAATCGTAGACCTCTTAAAGTAAGAGGTTCAAATCATAGACCTCTTAAAGTAAAAGGTTTAAATCATAGACCTCTTAAAGTAAGAGGTTTAAACCATAGACCTCTTAAAAAGTAGGCCTAAGAGGTTTAAATCATAGACCTCTTAAAGTAAGAGGTTTAAATAATAGACCTCTTAAAGTAAGAGGTTTAAATCATAGACCTCTTAAAGTAAGAGGTTTAAATCATAGACCTCTTAAAGTAAGAGGTTTAAATAATAGACCTCTTAAAGTAAGAGGTTTAAATCATAGACCTCTTAAAGTAAGAGGTTTAAATAATAGACCTCTTAAAGTAAGAGGTTTAACTCATAGACCTCTTAAAGTAAGAGGTTTAAACCATAGACCTCTTAAAGTAAGGACTTACGTCAGCCAATCTCGGAACTCTCTACGCATTTCAAGTAACAGGAAGCTGATGACGTCATTACACTGCAAAATACTAAATACCCCGGCCGTGGGCTTTGGGCAAGACAGTTGAGAAACTTCGGGGAGGGGTAGGCGGCATGACCGAAATGAATACACGAATTTGCAAATAACTTATTGACGAGCCTTGTTTAACCGAAATTCTACATATTCTCTTTTTATTTCGAAACCCTGACTACGCCATTTGAACTATATTTCTGGTAATAATATTGCGATCCTAATCCGATGCTAATTAGGCCTAATTATTAGGCCTATATATTCGGCCTAGATCAGCAGCATCCAACAAATGCAAAATACATTGATTTTAACATGATATATATACATCGTTTTAAAATCAATGTACTTTGCAATGTAATGATGTCATCAACTTCCGGTTACATGAAATGCGTAGAGATTTCATTTCTTAGTGTGACCACCAATTTGCATAACTGTATCACCAAGCAATCTCCAGTTGCAGCAGTTAATAGACGCTATGGTGTTACAAATTCAGTGGACCCAAGTTCGCGGACCCGAGCATGGCTGACATCAGTCCTTACTTTAAGACGTCTATGGTTTAGACATTATCTACCATTGGTTGATAAGAGAAAGACAAGAAAAAGTTTTCGATTTTCAACGCAAAGTTAAGAAATGGAATCAACCGTTTCCGGTGACGTCACAACAACATCGTCAGGTAGATTACGAGCGTCGCCCTATCTGATGTCGGCCATCTTGGCCTGCCTTGCTATAATCGGTACAGCGGGTAACGCAATCGTCATCTACGTCTTTAACCGCAAGAAAGATAAGTCCGCGTTTTCATTCCTTATCTTGACCTTGGCTTTCATCGACTTCGTCATCTGTCTCTTCAACATCCCGTACACGATCATCATGTTAAATGTTCGGTTCGAAATTAATTCGGATTTCATTTGCAAGACGGGCCATTTTTTTCTTAATGCCAATCTTCTCTTCTCGGCTTTTGTCATGGTCGCCATAGCAATCGATCGCTACTTCTGCATCTGTCATCCGTTCAAGAGTGTCATGACCGTGCCGATGGCAAAGCTCCTTGTCATCTGCATGGCAGTCATTGCCTCAGCCATCGGAGTCTGCGTCTCTTTGATGCGCGGCGTTAGTGCCGGTAAACCTGGGGACGGTATGACGAAGACCAGCAACGAGTCTACGCCAGGCATTTATCAATGGCAAATCGATGTCAACTCTTCTGAACTCGACGTGTTCAAGAATGAGAGCAGTACGGGAGTCGATCTAGTCTCTAGTACCACAAAAGTTTGGAGCGCAGAAAGACGTTATAACAAAATCTTCGCCGGGCGTTGCAGAGTGAACGATTTCATTTTTGCTAAGGATTATAGAAAGGCGCTTCGTAAATTCCATTCCGCCCTCCAGCTGCTCTGTTTCGTCACCGTTCTCGTTTTCTACATACTCATCTACCGATCCGTTCTTCTCCAGCGAAAGACTCGTCGCCACCTGCAGAAGAAAGCGCACCTGATTCTTACTGGCGGCACCCAGAAGCCAATCGCCACCAGCTGTCATAACAACATGACTCCGTTTGTCGAAGGGTCGCTTGTTACTTCAACGATGCAAAGTCCCTCGTCTGACGACGTCGTCCTGGATTCGCCTTCTCGGATCGTCCGCCCTTGGAATATCGGCGAAGGGTCGAGCTCACTTTCCTCTGAAAGTGCAGCAGCTCTTGCGGCCAATCTGAAGACGGCTGCAATGCTCTTCGTCGTGACCCTTGTATTCGCCGCATCATATCTTCCGACCATTCTCATGCAATATCGTCTGATACCGTTCAATAGGATCGCGTTCCACGTGTCCTTCGTCAACAGCGTCGCCAATCCAATCATCTACTCGTTCATGAATCGTAATTTCAGAGAGAAAGTGAAGAATTTGATTTCTAGAAGATGACTAATGCCGAATAGCTTCACAAGCGCCGAATTCTTCGTCCATTTTGCTGCCTCTGTCTGTCTGTCTTTTTTCTGATTCTGTCTGTCTGTTAGTTAGTTTTGGTTAATGATGACGACGATGATGATGACGATGATGATGATGATCATGATGATATGATAGTTCGGTTTAAACATAGTGATCATAGTACAAAAAAAATTATGAGGAACTGAAATTTCATGTGTGCTGTTTTGGCATTGAATACTGTGATTTGCTTTTTGTAAATTCAAAGATAACAGACGTAGATGACAACTGGGAGCTGAACTAGAGTCACGTGTGAGTGACAGTAGTTTTCAACAAGGCAGAAATTTTACTAACCACTTAAATTCAGTGATTATTATTTTCAGTAATATTATTCAGCAATGGCTGAGAGCGGTTTCTCTCTCTCTCTCTCTCTCTCTCTCTCTCTCTCTCTCTCTCTCTCTCTCTGGTGCCACTCCGTCTTACCTTTCAGAGCTACTCCATCCTCTTAGCTCTATCCCTGGTCGGCCATGTCTTCGGTCCACAACCAATGGTCTTCTCAGTGTGCCCCAAGCACAAACCTCCTTGTTCCTGAAGCGAGGTTTTGAATCAGTTGGCCCTATCCTTTGGAATGCTCTTGACGCCAGTATGCGTGGCTTAGCAACTCCTAATTCTATGGCCCTCTTTTTGAAACGACTTAAAACTTATCTCTTTGTCAATGTACAGTAATTTGCTGTGGGAGCGCTTCTGAGTGATTCTTCAGAAGAGGCGCTATACAGATATTTTGTTACATTACATCTATTGCCGCGATACCTTTCCTGTATGATGAGCATAATGCTTCTATTTTTATTTTTGTTGCTTATGATCTATGTTTTCTAAATGCACAGACAATTTTTAAAATGATTTATGCTATTTTTCTAATATTGTGGCTATCGAGCCAAAATGCCTAGTTGCAAATATTTATGTCGTTTATGTCAAAATTGTTAAATTTATAATCCAATGTTGATTTCATTCCATATTACTGTACTTTGGCGATAAGGCGCAACACTATCATACCCAGTGGCCTCAAAATTAATGGAGCCATGCTAGAAATTCTCATGTTGACGTTAAGTTACTACTAAACTACACATGGACATTACTTGCGTGCATAACTTAGCGGGATTTAAAGTGGCTTAGAAGGCATTATTGCCTGTGTGAACGCCACTAAGGACGCTAACGGGGTTGGAACCCGTTACTTACGCTCCAGGGCGTAACCCATTCTGCCGTCTCAGAGATGTCCATGGGTCCATTTTTTTAAACGCAATCTAACCCAACCCATCAAATCTCCAACCCAACCCATGCCGACAATAGGTCTACTTGACCCAACCAAACCAACTGTAATGCATTACAGTTTCTGAAACCATGACTTATTTTCTGACCCAACCCATCATTAACATGGAAAAGTCTGACCCAACCCAATTCAACCCATGGGTTAACCCAACCCATGGACATCTCTGTGCCGTCTTCCTCGCCCTTAATGAGGACAGTTGTGCACGTGAACATAACGCTACTTAAATGAGTAAAGATTCAATGCTTCTCATTCTCTAACAGAATTCATCTGGCATATCCATCGGCTAGAAAAATACTTAAAATAAAAGACGCAGTGTTTCTAAATAAAAACAAGAAACATAATCTAGCATGAAGCCCGTCTAGAGCAAATGGATAAACAATAAAGTCATTGCCGATCGAAACTGCATCGAGTTCGGTAACCACAGATTGCACGTCTCAAAGGGTTACAAGGCATTCATTATTACTCGCAAACAGTACTGTGGTTTATATTATATATATATATATATATATATATATATATATATATAGAGAGAGAGAGAGAGAGAGAGAGAGTTTATTTTTGTTGTTATGCCATCGGCATAAAAATATATAGGCCCTACGGGGTATATAGTTTATATACATCTAAATACACTCAAAAGAAACATTCGATTGAAAACACTGGATGAGAACAGTAAGAAAAGTTTCTTAGGATCACTTCAGTGGAACTATCGTCTTGTTTCACTCGATCTGCGATTTTTGTTATCATTTTACGCCAAGCTCGATACTGTAGATGACGGAATACTATGGCTGTCGGTTTAACGCGATTGTGCGATCGCATATCTAACAAAGTTTTTAATGCGTCGGATTCTCTTCCATTTTCCCGCATATGCGATTTCAGCATAAATATGCGGGCAATTTATCCGCATTTTGCGATATCTTCGTCACATATAGGATAGAGCACTTTTTGCAATGTTCCTAATGGAGGCATGTATTTGTAGGGAATCAGCGCCTGTTTGGATTAACTTTTTGGCTCATAAGCCTTCTTTTTACTGAAAAAACGACAACTTTCCACGAATATGCGCGGTGAAATAGGCGCATCAATGGAAAAGTTCCGCATTTTCCCGATATGTATAGGTAGGCCTGCTCTGAGTCCCCCCCCCCCCCATTTCCAACCACCACCCACGCAAAATTTCCGTTTTAAGCCGACAGCCTTAGAATATGAAGTTATACCATAATGAGCAGTGATGGGTAATTGCCTTTTTTATCGAATTAATTAGAATTAGAATTAGTTAAAACTTTACAATTAGAATTAGAATTAGAATTAGCAAAATTACCCAACTAATTAATTAGAATTATAATTAGATACCTTCTAATTTAATTAGAATTAGCAATTAGAAGTGGAGTACTAAAAATTGCGATGCATTTTAATGTAACGACAAAAATTAATTTCATCCTCCGTAATCTAGAGTATATCAGAATTGCATTTCGCAAGTAAAAGTGACTCAAACAAAGTATCATCTATTTGATTTCATTTTCTCCTATCATTAAGAATAAATCCAGCTGCACTAAAAGATCTTTCAATAGCAGCAGAAGTGGCCGGTACAATATGATGCTGCAAATGTAGCTGGTATAAACAGGGAAAGTTCAATTTATGGTCCTCCCAAAAAGATATACAATTAGTGTTCATATTGGTTGGAGTAGTATCTAAGTAACTTTGGAGCTCTTCAGTTTCTGTTGATTTCAGTAAAGTTTCTTCCATATATCGAAGTAGATCGTTGTGGGACTTAATTTGAGGTGTGACTGATTTCTCATGGTCCATAGCTGGTGTAAAAGGCGTATTGCTTATCTGCTTTGAGACTGAATTTAGTCTACTTGAAGTTTAATAACTTTAATTTGTCCTTGAACAAAACATCCTTCCTCAGAACTCTCCATCCACTTGAGTTTGGATCATGGGCCCAAAGCACTTGACACAAAGCAAGTGTGCTAATTAGGCAACTAATTGTTATTTTCAATTACAATTAGCAAGCTATTCATTAGAATTAGAATTAGAATTAGCAAAATTTTTGAAGTAATTGATTAGAATTAGAATTAGACAGATAGCTAATTCATTAGCTAATTAATTAGAATTAGAAAATCAATTACCCATCAGGCCATCACTGATAATGAGAAACGCGATGACAAACGAATTAGCTTATTTATGCGCTTGTTAGTCACTTTCCGACAAATTTCTTCGATAGTGACGTTCGTCTTCTGAACCAAATCCGATATATAGGTCTAAAAGGTTTAATAACTATTATCTGCCATTTGTTGATGAAAACACGAAACAATACAGTATAGTTTCCGCTTTTCAACGCAAAGTTAAGAAATGGAATCAACCGTTTCCGGTGACGTCACAACAACATCGTCGGGTAAAACACAAGAGTCGCCCGACCTGGTGTCGGCCATCTTGGCCTGCCTTGCTATAATCGGTACAGCGAGTAACGCAATCGTCATCTACGTCTTTAACCGCAAGAACGATAAGTCCGTATCTACATTCTTCATCCTTACTCTGGCTTTCATCGATTTCGTCATATGTCTCGTCAACATTCCGTTCGTTATCTTCATGGTAAATATTCGGTTTAAAATTCGTTCCGATTTCATTTGCAAGACGAGCCATTTTTTGATTAGTGCAAACCGTTCCCTCTCGGCTTTTGTCATGGTCGCCATAGCAATCGATCGCTACTTCTGCATCTGTCATCCGTTCAAGCGCATCATGACCGTGCCCAGGGCAAAGCGCCTGGTCGCCGGTATGGCAGCAACCGCCGCCGCCATCGGCGTCTGCGTCTCTTTGACGGTCAGCGTCAATGCCGGAAAACCTGTGGACGGTATGACGAAGACCAGGAACGAGTCTACGACAGGCACCTATCAATGGCAGATCGGCGTCAACTCTTCTGCTGGACTCGACGTGTTCACGAAAGACAGCAGCGTCCGAGTCAGTCCAGTCTATAGTGGGAGAGAAGCCTGGAGTGCTGAAAGACGTCATAACAAAATCTACACCCGACGTTGCATAAAGAACGAGTTCCTTTCTGGAAAAGAATTTGCGAAGGCGCTTCGTTATTTCCGCCACACCCTCCAACTGTTCTGCTTCGTCACCGTTCTAGTTTTCTACATACTCATCTACCGATCCGTCGTTCTCCGGCGAAAGACTCGTCACCGACCTGCAGAAGAAAGCGCACTTGTCTCCCGTTCGCACCGCTCAGAAGCCAATCGCCGCCAGCTGTCATAGCAACACGACTCCGTTTGTCGAAGGGTCGTTTGGTACTTCCACGACGAGGAGTCCCTCACCTGACGACAACGTCCCGGATTCGCCCTCTCGGATCGTCCGCCCTCGCAATATCGGCGAAGGGTCGAACCCACTTTCCTCTGAAACTGCAGCAGCTCGTGTGGCCAATCTGAAGACGGCCGCAATGCTCTTCGTCGTGACCCTTGTATTCGCCGTATCATGTCTTCCAGCCATTCTCATGCAATGCCGTCTGATACCCTTCAACATGACGGTCTTCTACATGTACTTCTTCAACAGCGTCGCCAACCCAATCATCTACTCGTTCATGAATCGAAATTTCAGGGAGAAAGTGAAGAATTTGATTTCAGGAGATGACTATACCCATGCAGTAAAATCTCACAAGTACCCAGTTCTTCGAGAATTTCCTGTCTCTGTCTCTCTGTCTGTTTCTGTCTCGGCCTCCTTCTGTCTGGCTGGCTGTCTGTTTGTCTTTTCCACTTTCTTCCAGTCTGAGAACGCCCCTCTTCAAAGTCAGCGGATGCCTTTTCATATTTTGGCCTGGATTCATCGGTCGTGTTCTTTATGGAATATGTATTTAGATAATTGCAGTAACATTAGTAATATTAGTATACTGCTAGTTCGATTGCTTATACGTAGAAGTAGTGCAAGTACAATGGCATATTAGGTTAGGCTTTTGTATGCATTATAAATAAAATAAATAAATATCACCACTCTGCTTAGATTACGACAGAGACAACAACATCTTGAAAGAAGTAGAAAGGGTGATCAGACAACTTAAGAAGAACTAGAGCAGGACCAAAGAAATGACATGATTCCAGGAGAGATGATCAAATGCTGAGGCTAATTAATAACAGGCCCTATAGCAGACAGTGGCGGCTCTACATGATTTGGAAATTAGGCAGGACGTTGGACAAAATCAATACTGGTGCTGAAGCACAAGAATGGGGACCATTTGACCAAAGACAGTAACTAGCCGAACAATGGGGTCCCAACAGGTGAGGCCACGTTGAGGGGGGCAGGCACTCAAGTGGGGAGCAGGTCCTCCTGGCCTTTTTGGTGGAGCTCACCAAAGTGATAGAACTGCATAAAGTATGCTACATGATATGGAAATTAGGCAGGACGAATGGACAAAATCAATACTGGTGCTGAAGCACAAGAATGAAAGCATGACCGAATACAGTAACTGCAGAACAATTGTGTTGCTGCTACACGTTGGGAGGCTACTGATGACCAGCCTGACCGAAAGGCTAAAGACCTAGATGGAAGAATACCTGACTGATGAACAAGCGGGATTGAGAAACGATCGAGGCAAAACGCAACTGATACTAGTACTGAGATTACTGTACTAGCTGAAAAGGCTAGAAGAAAATATAAGAAAATCTACAAATACTTTAATTGACTTTCAAAAAGAATTTGACGCCATAGATCAAAAAGTAACTGGGGTTTACTTGAGTCGTATGGAACGGGCCGGAATTGGGGCTGTCCATTAATTACGTCAACAATTTTGGGGCAATTTTTGACCCCGTCGTCTTGTCAACAACTTTCAACTTTTAGTGACCCCTCTATTTATGTCAAAACCTTTGGCCCCCACTAAGATCAGTGACGGGTCCCCTAAAACGTTTAGAAGGTTATTATTTTTCTTTTCTTTTCCTTTGTTCATCAAGTGTCATAATGTGGTGGTGATGACCTTTTTTGCTTGTCAGGCTTTTTCTGTTCTACTGAATAGTATTCCATGGAATTTCCTATTTTTGATCATTTGTAAAAAATGAAATTGTTGGCGTCAACTTCTCTTGACCCCTCACCCTGTCAACAACTGTCAAACTTTTTCAAACCCCCCTATTTTGTTGACGTAATTAATGGACAGCCCCTCAGCAATAATTCAAGATCAGCAGTGCGAATCAGTGGAGAACTTGGAGAATGGTTTAAAACAAGCAGAGGGACAAGACTAGGAGATAACATTGTTGAGGTTTTGTATTTTTTGATTGATTTGTATGTCTACTGAAATCTATGGCTAGTAATACGCAACGTCTACCTGGCTATGGGACACGTCGACAGATTTATATCTTTGGGCCATGGATGATTTAAATTCTTATCTTTAGTTTTTAATTTATTCTTCCAAACTCTATTTAATACCATTGTTGAATCAATAAAGTTTTATGATGGTTTAATTTTAGCGCGATTATTTAACAAGTTAGAAGCCGTTTTGTCAGAGACTCAGAGGCGTCTTCACAGCTGTTTACTATAGCGGAACAGGCTATTTTATAATCGTTTAGAACTCAGTGATTTTAGTCGCTTAAAATTTAAGCCCTCCACATTATTTGAAGAGATTTTTATACGGTTGATGTTTAATTTGCAAAGTTTAACATGGAAAGAATAGCAGAAGGTCATGTGACCAGTCCTCCATTGTTTTTTGCTCTCTGAAAATTCTAACATGACGGTTTCCTATTGGCTGGAACCCTTATCAGGCGCCACTGGACTATATTACTGTAAGTAATGACATTGCGAAGTGGTTCAATGTATTATAGTTTCGACTGGGATCCAGCCTGGTATTAGATTGCTGATCGACTGAGAATTATTATCTTTGTGTCCTCGATTTTAAACAGTATCCAATATACGTTAAAATACGTTGATTTTAAGATGATACATGACACATTGTGATTTAAAATCAATGCATTATGCCAGCGAGTTGTCGTTGACGTGAATCAACTTTAGATGTGTTGATTGAAATTCACTAATGCATTTGAGCTTGAATTTAGTTGAGTGACCATCAATTAGTACTAAGGAAATTCGAATTCCATTTCTATAGTTAATTAATATACGTTTCATTATAGATCACTCCAGTTGCATCATTTAGTAATTATCGTAAAAAGATTGGTGTTAAAAACTCAATGGATACCAAGTTTCAATAAAGACGGACAGACGAGCATGGCTGACGTCAGTCCAGATTACTTTAAGACGTCCATGATATCTCCAGATTATTTGAAGAGAATGTGTATGTTTGATGAGGATGTGTGTTTGAGCCTTGTTTCGAGGAAGACTTTGCACTCTTGACTTCCTATTTGACCGACTGACTGACAGCTGGCGCGTGTTCATTCAATGCATATAAAGCCGGTTTAATCCAAACTGATTGTCTTATTATTATCTATTCGGCCTCGGTCTAGATCCAATATACCGAAATACGTTGATTTTTAAAACACATCTAAATTCCTGACTGCATCATCCGCTTCCGGTTAACCTGGAATCTGAGAGTTCATTTCGGACGAACAAATTTTTGCTGTATTACAACCTCAATTCAGTTAACGGACAATGATTAAAAACTCAACGATTATTCACTGAAGCGACCATCGACTGGTGCATGCTGATCCGTGATACTACTACGTACAATGGCGCTGTGTGTGTCTGTGTGTGGATGTGTGTTTGACTATTACTAGAAAGACTACTACTTGACTACTGTTGACGACTGATGACAGCTGGCGCGTGTTCATTGTATGGGTTTAATTGTATATCGGCTGTTGGCCTTAATTGTCTTATGACGTAAATTGCTTAATCGTGATCTGTATATGGATCGAGTTTATCCTTGAGCAAGTCGAGTATATATCCATCTGAATCCACGAATCCATACGATCAATATCCATTGGCTAGAAAATAAATACTTAAGATAATAGACACAGTGCTTCCGAACACGACAAAGAAACTTATTCCATCACGAAGAATCACAAGAGCTAAGAGATAAACAATAAAGTCATTGATAGCCTGACCAGTGGCGGCTCCACCGGGGGGCCAGGGGGGCCTGTGCCCCCCTATTGAGTGCCTGCCCCCAGTGGTCCTCTTGTTGGGACCCTATACTTAATGCTACATACATTAAACAACAAATGATTGGCCCCCTCATGATTAGAAGTTGCCACCCCAGCGCCCCCCACTTGCCAAATCCTAGAGCCGCCACTGAGCCTGACGGAAATCGTATAACTAGTTAGCTAATAACAGCTTGCTCATGTCATATGGCTACAACGCATCCCTTGTTACTATGACACAGTTGAGCACTTTTATTGTGCTAATATACAAACACATTTACATAATTATATTATATTCTTGAACGATAAGAAGCTGCTGGTTCGTATGAAAACAGCGGATGAGAATAAATAGTAGGAACCAAACGTTTCTCGGGATGATATCACTCGAAATCTCGTCTTGTTTCGATCGAGTTGCGATTCTTGTAATCGTTTCACATTAAACACTTTCTACGATAAATAACCAGTGATGGGTAATTCAATTTCTAATTCTAATTAATTAGCCAATGAATTAACTATCTGTCTAATTCTAATTCTAATCAGTTACTTCCAAAATATTGCTAATTCTAATTCTAATTCTAATGAATAGCTTGCTAGTTGTAATTGAAAAAAACAATTAGTTGCATAATTAGCACACTTGCTTGTGTCAAGTGCTTTGGAACCACGATTCAAACTCAAGTGGATAGAGAGTGCTGAGGAAGGATATTTTGTTCAAGGACAAATTAAACGTCAAGTAAATTCAGTCTCAAAGCAGATACACAATACACCTTTGACATCGGCTATGGACAATGACAAATCAGTCACACCTCAAATTAAGTCCCACAACGATCTATTTGGATATATGGAAGAAACTTTGCTGACGTCAACAGAAACTGAAGAGCTCCGAAGTTACTTATATACTCCAACCAATATGAACACTAATTGTATTTCTTTTTGGGAGGACCATAAATTGAACTTTCCCTGTTTATAACTTTATACCAGCTACATTTGCAACATCATATTGTACCGGCCACATCTGCTGCTATTGAAAGATCATTTAGTGCAGCTGGATTTATTCTTAATGATAGGAGAAAATGAAATCGATTAGATGATACTTTGTTTGAGTCACTTTTACTTGCAAAATGCAATTCTGATATACTCTAGATTACGGAGGATGAAATTAATTTTTGTCGTTACATTAAAATGCATCGCAATTTTTATCACTGCACTTCTAATTGCTAATTCTAATTAAATTAGAAGGTATCTAATTCTAATTCTAATTAATTGGTTGTGAAATTTTGCTAATTCTAATTCTAATTGTAATTGTCAAATTTCAACTAATTCTAATTCTAATTAATTAGATAAAAAAGGGCAATTACCCATCACTGTAAATAACAGAATATGGTGATATTATTGGAAAAACTCGGTGCAACGAATAAGGCTGTAGAACAGCGGTGCGTTGTCTAGCCACCACTATCATAAGGCCATCGGGTAACTGATACGAATTCGATGCTCTTCTTGAACCTGTAATTCGATTTATATGCCCCTTAACCGTGTATTTAACTGTAACTCATTGTAAAATGGACGGATACTGTATATCCGGGATCCCCAGTTAAGACGATCAATCGCCATTGATTGGTGAGAGAAAAGTCAAGAAAAAGAATTTCCGCTTTTCAAAGATAAGTTAAGAAATGGAAGCAACCGATTCGAATGATTACGATCTCTACCTGGTGTCGGCCATCTTGGCCTCTTTTGCTCTAATCGGGACAACGGGTAACGCAATCGTTATCAACGTCTTTAACCGCAATAAAGATAAGGCTGTATCTACATTCTTCATCCTGACCCTGGCTATGGTAGACTTCATCACCTGTCTCTTCATCATTCCGTACGCTATCTTCTTGTTAAATGTTGATTCCAAAATTCGTTCCGACTGCATGTGCAAGATTGGCATATTTCTGGACATTGCCAACCTTCTCTTCTCGGCTTTTGTCATGGTCGCCATAGCAATCGATCGCTACTTCTGCATCTGTCATCCGTTCAAGCGTGTCGTGACCGTACCGAGGGCAAAGCTCCTTGTCGTCTGCATGGCAGTCATTGCCTCAGCCATCGGAGTCTGCGCCTCTTTGATGAACGGTGTCTATGTCTATGAACCTGCATTGGATACGCTCAAAGATGGAGAAACTTTCCAGTCAACGGAGGGCACGGAGGAGACTACGCCAGACGTTATTGAATCGGAAATCGCTGTCAATTCTTCTCTATTCGACGTATTAAAGAACCAGAGCAGTGCAGAGGGCAATTTAGTATCGGGTTCGACAGGAACATCAAGTGCAGAGAGACGTTATACCATCATTTACACCGGTTATTGCTGGCAGAACGAACTCATTTTCAGGCGGGAATTCCAGATGGCGTTTCATAATTTCCACTCCGCTCTGTATCTGTTCTGTTTCGTCGTCGTCCTCGCTCTTTACATACTCATCTACCGATCCGTTCTTCTCCGGCGAAAGACTCGTCGCCACCTGCAGAAGAGAGCGCACCTGCTTCTCACTCGTAGGGCTCAGAAGTCAATCGCCGCCAGATGTCATGGCAACAGGACTCCTGCTATCGAATTTCCGTTTGTTACTTCGACGACGCCAAGTCCTTCATCTGACGACGTCGTCCTGGATTCGCCCTCTCGGATCGTCCGCCCACGCAATATCGGCGAAGGGTCGAACCCTCTTTCCGCTGAGAGTGCAGCTGCTCGTGCGGCCAACCTGAAGACGGCCGCAATGCTCTTCGTTGTGACCCTGGTATTTGCCTTATCATATCTTCCGACCATTCTCATGGAATATGATCTGATACCGTACAGTAAGACCGGGTACCGCATGTATTTCGTCAACAGCGTCGCCAATCCAATCATCTACTCGTTCATGAATCGCAATTTCAGAGAGAAAGTGAAGAATTTGATTTCTAGAAGATGACAATTCCTGATCGACAATTTTGGAGTGGCCCTTGTCTCCTGCACAGGGCTTTTTTGTGCCGGAGCGAGGCGGAGCGGCGCTCGGAAAATCCGAAGACTTTTTTGGCAAAATTAAATTATTAAATAGAAAATTTAGAACTATGTCTATCTATCTATACATTGTTGTATTGTGTTGATTATAATCATTATATATATATATAATTATATATATATGGCTATGTGACTACGTCACGTTGACAAGTGACTTCCGACCGTTGTGCTCCGGAAAATGTTTTTTTTACAAAAAAGAAGCCCTGCTCCTGCATGTCTTACCGACCGAGTGCCTTTTTCTGTCTCCCTGTTTGAAGATGCCCCTTGTAGTACTTCCCAGCATCCCAAAACTTCCCAGCATTCCAAAATCCCAGCACTTACACAAAGTTTGCATTGAACTGTGTGTCTTTTGAAGATGTCCCGGTGGATAAAGTACCCATTGACCCAGTGACCCAGTGATCCCAAAAGGCCTGTTAGAGGAGAGATTTCCCGCCAAAGCCTCAACATTCCCACCCAAAAATCCCAGCACTTACACAAAGTTTGCATTGAACTATGTGTCTTCCGGGCCCTTCCCCTCTAGCCAAGTCAAATTCCTCCCCCCCCCAAAGACTTCAATGGGGGTGGGAAGTTAGCAGAGTGGTAACAGCGTTGGACGATGGTGCCGAAGGTCGCGGGTTCGATTCTCGCAGAAGCCCTAAGGTCGACTCAGCCTTCATTCGCTAGAGGGCGGTGGTAACTGAGTAGCAGCTGTGGCTGCGAAGGTAAAACGTGGGTCTAGAGAAAGCAATGGCAAACTACTCTAGATTAATGGCTTTAGCCACCTGCGTCGCTGCTTGCCTGACACCGGAGATCAGCGCCGGGCCCGAAGCTCGAAATCGAGTATGGGCGAACCTTTACCTTTTAAAGACTTCAATTCCCCCCCCAAAGGCCTGGAGTCTGGATAAAACACTGCCCCCTGCCCCTAGATCCGCCTCTTAACGTTGATTCCTCTCAAGTAATTTACTCCGGGCAACGTTCTTCTTCGGACGTCCACGGCGACATCTGCCGAGAGAATGCGTCGGTCGCCATCTGGCGAATGTGAGGCTAAATCTCAAGAGATTGCAGGATCGGATTCCTGTGAGACGAAAAGGGGCTCGAGACAGACAGCGAATCAATTCCAAATTTATGCCAGTGGCACTAAAGAGATTCATTCAATTAACTTGGATATACAGTATATATATATATATATAATATATATTATGGCCCATGATACTATGGGAAAGAAAAAGCAAAATAATATACAAATACGGATATTTTATAATTATTATGCATATTTGAAGGTCTTTCTTACTGCTGACTGTTTATGGTGATTTGATTTTTCTGCTGAAGGGTTTTTCTCGGTTCTTTTTTATATTTTATATATATATACATATATATATATATATATATATATATATTATATATATGGGAAGCAGTACAAACTGGCGGTGGTGAGCTTGTGCCATTTTTATTTTATTTTAGTGACTAGTGGGCAAACAACTTGTATAGCTAAAATTGTCATATGAGGCTGGGTCAACAAGCGCTTGTATTCATTCCTTGAATAAACTGAAACCGAACAAGTCAGAACATTTTAGCAACAACTTTACCAACATTTTGAAAAAGCTTGATAAAAATCTGCGGCGATGCCGTCATCTGATGGAGAGTTCTGCAGTTCATTTATTTGTGGACCAGAACGTTCAGGTTTGCAAGATGCGTTATTTTAACAACTGTATTTCATGTTTAACGAAACACAGACACGAACGTAATTTTGTCATTTCCATGGTATACAACGCTAAAGCGTCAAGAGGTGGTGAGTTGGTTGAAAGCTCTTTTTCAGAAACCATTTGGGATCAGTGTTTTAATTCAGAGCCAGGTGGATGGCGGGGAAAGCCATCTTTCCTGGAAATGTCAAACCCCCGGAAATGTTGGAATACTACATGGACTAACAGCGACCCCTAGCAGAATTCCCATTTCTGTCTTCGTTTTCCCCGGCTTGTTCAGTTCCCCATGAGTCCAGGAGTCTTGCACAATGTGGGATTGCGACGAATCTTCTACATCATTACCCAGTTGACCAACTGTACCAGAAGACAACGGTGTAATCTGAACATCTAGCGAAAGATCTGATGAAAGTGAGGAAGGCGGGGCTGATGAGAACGGATAGTTTCCAGTTAAGTGGGATATTGCGACCACCTCGATATGTACCATGAAGTCCTGACCAATGCACGTAGAATATGAGGTTATGCAAGGACATAAAACAAGCATATGAATATCAGTAATCATGGAAATAGACTAACAACGGGAAAAGATAAATAGCGGAGTTTCGTGTCTAGCTATTGCCGCTAATGAGCTGTGGCAGAAAGCAAATATGAT
>CM030852.1:4769933-4777433 GCA_018105865.1 Metaphire vulgaris
CCGTGGTTGTTACGCAATTGCCTATTACGCAGCGGTAGGCATTGGAATAATACGACTTCCCGTGTAACTAATGGACCAGTGGCCCCCAGTTGGGACCCTATACTTAATGCTACATACATTAAACAACAAATGGTTGGCCCCATGACACTTGCCAAATCCTAGAGCCGCCACTGCGTGTAACTAATGGACCCTCACGAGCGATGGAAGACGGAATGTGGACCCAGTGTTTTATCCAGGCCTGTTAGGAGGGGAGATTCCCCCAACCTCAAATCCCTCCCCCCCCCAAAAAAAATCCCAGCACTTACAACACAAATTTTGCATTGAATTGTGTCTTTTCCCCTCCAATCAAGTCGATTTCTCCTCCCGAAAGCCTCAATTTCCCCCAAAGGCCTGGAGTCTGGATAAAAAAACTGTGTGGACCGGCTTCTAAAAAGTACGAGTACTCCTGTTATACGACATAGTGACATCACTGACATGCCAATGTTGCCAAGTTAAAGTTTGCAATACTCCTAAAATAAAATCCCTCCCGTTTCTCTTGCTTCATGCAGCATAAACAGCGATTGCTTAGGGGGGGGCGGGAGGCGGGAGGCGGGAGGGGAGGATTTTTATTCCTCCATTTCTCCTTTCGTGAAAATCTCGATATACTTGGCGAAACTAATCTGCTTCGTCGCAATCATTTATTTGAATGTTGCCTTCAAATATTCATAAATATTTGTTGCCTTCAAATATTCATAAATGTTGCCTTCAAATATTCATAAATATTCATTCATTCATTTCGTTGCCTGTTGCTGTTGTTGTTGTAGTCTTACGCCGCAGTTAAGCTTCCATCAGAGGCGTAGCAGCCATATGGACAACCTGGCCAAATGCCAAGGGCCCCCGACCTTAAAAGGGCCCCCGACCCGAGCCAAAATTTTGTTTCGCAATGTTGTAAAGTTATCAGATCGAAAGACCGACAAGCAAATAAAAGGTCGTCAACATTTTCGCAAACTTGTCAGATCGTCTCTGGAAAGGGCCCCCTGCCCGTTTTTTGCCAAGGGCCCCCGAGCACGTTGCTACGCCACTGGCTTCTATTAGTGTTTTTACTACACGTTTCGCTTACAGTGACTGCTGTCATCAGTGTTTATCCAGACTCCAGGCCTGTTGGTTTTTTTTTTTTTGGGGGGGGGGAATTGACTTCACTGGGCGGGGGAGGGTGAAATCTCTCAGCGCAAAACTTTGGCAAATGTGAACGCCGCAGAGCACAGTGCGCGTGCTTTGTCACTGATATTTTTTGGGTGGGGGAGGGCTGGAATTTGAGGGGTGAGAAGAATTTTAAGGTGGGGTGGAAATCTCCCCTAACAGGTCTGGGCAAAACATTGACTGCTAACGCCATTTCCTTGACTGTAGTGTAGTCGCCCATCTGTCTTGGCTGCTAGCGCTTTAATTGTGACGTGATGTTGCAGTTACGTTGCAATTTTAAGCAACAGAAATCTAAATAGAGATATAGATCTTTAATTTATATAGCGCCTTGATATTGATTCAGTACTCAACAAGACTACAACTCATCTTTTTAATCTGATTTATCCACCGCAGACTGTTATTTTATTATTTTTTATTTTTTAGTTTTGTTCAGTTGATTTGTGTTTTCCTTTGTTGTGTACTACTGGTTGTGTACTATACTTTTGTATGCTGTGCTTGTCACGAATAAAGATGATTATTATTGGGTTGTCCGGGTCTGATATCTGGGATTTTCCTCGGATCTCGTGCCATCGGCTGATGCTTTTATTCACTATGAAGTGGCGCTGTAGAAGTGATTAGATTGGAGTGGAGTACAGCGTGGTGTAGATAAGAATCTCAGGATTCCGGAATAGGGCGGGGGAGGGGGCACATCAACATTCTCAGGTTCTCAGGTGGTAAAAAACGTTGTCGTGTCAAGCTATCATACCATCTGCCCCTATTATTATTATTATTATTATTATTATTATTATTATTATTATTATTATTATTATTATAAAAGTTATTATTATTCATCTCCGGATTGTTATTATTTCCTTTTATTATTATTATTATTAAAGACATTTTATATAGCGCAGTAACATAACTGGAGCTAAAGTCAAGAGCGCTTTACAATACAAAGGAGTCACTTATAAGATATGTTAAATAAGTGTGTCTTTTCCCTTCCCCCAAATTACTCAAAGGTTTCGCACAGATTCCACGACGGGTCCCAGCAACGTGGTCAGACATTTATGAGGCACCTCTTCTGAACGAGCAATCGGAGGCGCCGATAAAAGAGCTCGTTTACGGGGCGGGGTGGAAGTGGGGGGTGGGGGGTGGTTGAGTTCCTGCACCCTCTTAAGACTGCGGCGTCTTCTACATTTGCTTGACACTTCGCCTGTCGTTTTTCGAGTGACGGACACAAAGGCTCGCTCGTCATTTCTTATTAATGACGCATTTGTATCGACGCGTTCGCAGTCTTTTTTTTAGTACGGTCGTGACGTCACTAATGGCCCATTCTTCACATCAATCGTCCATCCGTCCGACAGTCCGTCCGTTAGTCCGTTAGTCCGTTAGTCCGTCCGTCCGTTCGTTAGTCCGACGAACCTTCGGCGTCTTTGGAGACTTCGAATGTTGCCCCCGGCCGGGTAACTGGCTGTTAATCCATCTTGCGCGCCGAGGTGAACATCGTGGCGCCGCATAAATAGATGCAAATTAGTGCGACGCACAAAAATGCACTGTGACCCTCTTCCAAATGAGATCGATTGCCGAAGATAAACTTTCAAAACGTCTACAGACATCCCGCGGTGTACCTTAAGATATGGCACTTTCCAGGGATATTTTTACACCTCCTAACACCCCCAACACCCCCAAATTTCAGCTATGGGTTACCTTCTTTTGCTTGTCAGACTTTTTGGCAGGAGACCCCAGAATTTACCGACCCTCCAAATTGATAATCCTAGAAATAACCCTGGCACTTGCCCTGGGCGCCATTTGAAAGAGGCGCCCAAAAAACTGTGATCTTGCTCAACTCAGCGTAGAAAGCGAAGAAAAGAAACTGAGAAAACTGTCTTCGAGCATTTCATAGACCAGTTCGCATCAGTAAAAGCAAGAAAAGTGCATTTTTAGTTTTAATCTTTTGTCAATGAAAGGACAAGATTTGTTAGTTAAAGATTTGTTAACCTGCTAATTTAATTTTCTGCCCCCTGCCATGGGTGCCAAATTCCTAGGTATGTCCTTAGAATATATCATATGCTTTAGTATTCATTTACGTGGGATTTTAAAATGATAGCAGAATGACTTCATTGAACTTGCGAGCTAAGAGCGAATAGCAGTTTCCATTTAATAATTATTACTTAATTCGTGCACAGATATGTTCCAAGCATGCCGTGATGTTGGGACTTCTACCAAAAAATGTTTAATTAGCGCACAAAATTAGTGAAATAATTTATTTTACTTGGCTTTTAATGAAATTAAAATAAAGCTTCAACAAAGTACTTGCTCTAACACTTGTTTCAATAAGTAAGTAAGTAAAATCTCGTTAACTTCTATAGCGCTTTCAAAATAAGCGCCTAAGTTGCTCCTCATTCCTATGCGCTTAAGGAACGCAGTTCTTGGTCGTTCGACGTCTGACAACCAATGCCTCTTTATCAGACAAGAAGCGCAAATATATAAAACAAAATTTGACATTTTTCTTGCACTTTCCCTTTCAAATTTGAAACGACCGATGTATAGTTACCATTTATATAGAATTAATTGAACAAACCTTTGATTTGTTACGGTAGCACCAAAACCGAGGTGTTTGTGGATTTTTACCATTGGCGCAGCCACGGAGGTGGGAGGGGGTACGGCCTCTATTCAGGCTGGGACCAGTAGAGGGATTTGCGCTAAACCGTTGAGAAATATGAGGGGTGGGGTTGGGATAGGCAGTGAGGTAGTTTGATCGAGGAGAATGTGTGAAAGAGTTCAAAGTACTTGACGACGCAACGACATTTTTTGCTTGTCATGACTTTTTACCCTAAAATGTCGACGTGCCCGCCCCCCATTTCGGAATCCTGGACACGCCACCACTGTATGAATGCCGTTATTATCCTCAGTGACCTACGTTGATCGATGGTAAAGTATTCGAGGATTTCGATTCTTTTCATGCATCTCAATTCCGGTTTTCCTCGAACATCTATCATTGATCATAAAGTAATAGAGCAACATAAGTCTTCGTATTTGAACTGGAAGCATTCGTGCTGAATTATGCACAGCAAGCAATCTGTGATGCAAAGCTTACGCACACCGATGCGACCAGATAAAATCTGGAATCAGTTGGACTTGGGTGTTATCGGCATACGTTCAGGAGAACTGATTTCAGTCATCCGTCCAATATAGACCTATCGATAAATCTACAGTGGGACGCATAAGACAGGTCGGTTACACGGGGCAATCCAGGACTGTGGAACTCACTACCGGACTTTGTCACAAACTCTGACTCTCTTGGAATTTTTCTACGTAATCTTAAGACTTACTTATTCACCATCGGATATTCGTAGTTTTGTAAAGCGCTCTTGTCTTTGGCCACTTTTGCCATGCTTATTGCGCTATAGAAATCGTCTAGCTAATAATAATAATAATAATAATAATAATAATAATAATAATAATAATAATAATAATAATAAGAAGAAGAAGAAGAAGAAGAAGAAGAAGAAGAAGAAGAAGCTTGGAATTATTTATTTTTTTCTTAGATGACTATTTATTTCCTTTTTTCTATTCATCTTTTTCTATTCTTTTTCCTCTATTTCTCAAAATCAACTCACTAAATTAACATAGTTGTAGAAAAATAATTGCAAAAATTGATTGCAAAAAGAGAAGGTCGGTTCAAACTTTTATACGCCACTGTATTGCTGATATTGCGCTTCAGATATATCTTGCACTCAAAATCGTCATAAACAGAAAAGGCTTTGCCAAAAATTTTCTACTGCTTCTGCATTGCCAGAATTCGAATTCGCTTTGCTGCTTTCAGCAAAAAACTCTCACATTTGTCTACCAAATTAGTAAAATAGGCGATGGACCGTGTTGATGTGTTTGCACATAACCACATTCTCAGAGAGAGAGAGAGAGAGAGAGAGAGAGAGAGAGAGAGAGAGAGAGAGAGAGAGAGAGAGAGAGAGAGACATAAAGAGAGAGAGAGACAGAGAGAGACAGAGAGAGACAGAGAGAGACAGAGAGAGACAGAGAGAGACAGAGAGAGACAGAGAGAGACAGAGAGAGACAGAGAGAGAGAGAGAGAGACAGAGAGAGACAGAGAGAGACAGAGAGAGACAGAGAGAGACAGAGAGAGAGAGACAGAGAGAGACAGAGAGAGACAGAGAGCAGAAATTATTTATGATCCAGTAAAAGCAATGGCGGTTCCACATGGGGGATGAGTGGGTATGCATCCCCCACCGGACTCCTGGACTTTTTTTCGCTTGTGAAACCAATTTTTTGGGTAAAAGTATAGTAAAACTGCGGCTGACCTTTTTGCTTGTCAACCTATTTTTTGGGTAAAAGTGTAGTAAAATTAAGGAAAAAATTTCGTTCGTTTTTGACAGCCTTTTCCGGCAAAGTTACTTGATTTGTTCCTTCTCTTTTCATCCACCCCCACCAGCACCATGTGAATTCATTTCATCCCCTCACCAAGAAATCCTGGAACCGCCAAGCATTAAGCAAAAGCACCGATGTCAGTGAATTTAATGCGTTTGCTATATCATTTCAGTGTGCTTTGCAATTTCCATTATTCTATTTCTATTTTTTCGATCTGTCATTCTCACGGTGTACAGAATAGCCCAGAGATGTCCAAGTGTTGGGTTAACCCATGGGTTGGGTTGGATTGGATTGGGTTCGTCAGTCTTTTCCATATTAATGGTGGGTGAAGTTGGGTCAGAAAACTTAAGAAACTGTAATGTATTACAGTGGGTTGGGTTGGTTTGGGTCAAGTAAACCTATTATCGGCATGGGCTGGGTGGGTTTGGGTTGGAGACTTGAGGGGTTGGGTTGGATTGGGTTCTAAAAATGGACCCATGGACATCTCTGGTATAGCCTAAATAATGTCTTGTTCATTTTTATAGCGCCATTTTAAATACTCCGAGATATAAATCGATGGCACTACAAACCCTAACCAAGACCAGGTCAATACAGATACCAGTGACCCCTCCTCCCCCGCCCCAACAGCGCAACAGCGGTGCTCCTACGGTATTTGACAGGAGCCGGAAAATAAAATTAGCAGGTTAACATAACTTTAATTAACAAATCATGACATTTCGTTGACACAAAATTAAAACTACAGATGCGCTACTCTGGCTTTAGCTGAAGCGAACTGGTCTACGATGTGCTCGAAATCAGTTTTCTCAGCAGTGGCGGCTCCAGGATTTGGCAAGTGAGGGGGGCGTTCGGGAGGAAACGTCTAGGCATGTGGGCCAACTATTTGTTGCCAGGTATGTAATAATAAGTCTAGGGTCCCAACAGGGGACCAGTGGGGAATAAGGGACACGGCCCCCAAGGCCCTCCTGTGGAACCGCCACTGTTTCTAAGTTTCTTATCTTTCTACGCTGAGCAGAGTTTTTGGCGCCCCCTTCAAGTGACGCCCAGGGCATCTGCCCTAACTGCCATACCCTAGCTACGCCACTGATCAGACTAATTACCGTGTGTTTTAGGTTCCCTGGATGGGCCAACGTTTGATGTATCTCCTGGAAACTTTACCGTTACCGAAGGTCGCAGCGTTGTCCTGCAGTGTTCCATCAATCGTCTTGGATCGCACAAGGTAGGCCGGACGGGTGTCCAATGTCGAGATCCGCTGATGCGATAAATTAGCGACTCGTCGCTAGGTTAGCGACTTAGCGCTCCCGATGAAGCATCTAATCGCTTAATGCGGGTCATTCAGTTCAAGAGTTCTTGTTCACACTTCGTTACCCGATCAGAATTAGGTCTTTTTTATTACGATCGAACGGTAAGCTTTGATGGTGTTGTGAGATCCTCTTTCAAATTATTATTTACTTACTTATTAATGTGAATTTGGTGCATGTGCAGTGGGCGTATTAAGCTTCCGGTTAAGATTTGGCTGTTGAAACTATGTTGAGAATTAAAACTATTAAAATCTGATGCAATCTGTATCTTAAAATACACATTATGCGGCAAGCCCTCTACAATGGGATTAATTTTCTATGCAATTCGATGGCAGATTTACTTCCGTCTTTGAGGTCCCTCTTCTTGTTCTTGTTCTTCTTGTTCTTGTTCTTGTTCTTGTTCTTCTTGTTCTTGTTCTTGTTCTTCTTCTTCTTCTTCTTCTTCTTCTTTCTTCTTTTTTCTTCTTCTTCTTCTGTTATCTCTTCTTCGTTAATTACTGTTTAATCAGTGTTCATTATAATTGTTCAATCTGCAGAAAATCTTTTCTCTTTATAAACCATTTTGTCACGTTGGAGTCAGAGGCAGATTCGATCAAATCTCACGTTCATTCATCCATTCTTCGCTCATTCCATATATTCGCCCCAAGATTTCATTCAT
>CM030852.1:4782433-4829933 GCA_018105865.1 Metaphire vulgaris
TGACACGCTTGAACGGATGACAGATGCAGAAGTAGCGATCGATTGCTATGGCGACCATGACAAAAGCCGAGAAGAGAACGTTGACATCAAGCGAAAAAGCGCTCGTTTTGCAAATGAAATCATAAAGAATTACGAAATCAACATTTAACAAGAAGATAACATACGGAATAACGAAGATACACGTGATAAAGTCGATGTAAGCCAAGGTCAGGATGAAGAATGTAGATACGGACTTATCTTTCTTGCGGTTAAAGACGTAGATAACGATTGCGTTACCAGCTGTCCCGATTAAAGCAAAAAACGCCAAGATGGCCGACACCGAGTAGAGTTCGTTAAAGAGCGACGATTCTGTTCCGCCTGCCATCGGCCAAAACCAAAAGCGCTGTTGTTTTGATGTCAGCTCTTTAGCAAACGGGTGACGGTTGGATGTCCATTCTTTCATTCTTTCACTTTCCGTTGAAAAACAAGAACTCGGGTTAATAAGAGATCGGATTAACTACTGAAGAAGGGATATCGCTTTCAAACCAATTAGCGATAGATTGCTGGTTGGTCTGACTTCAGATAGACAACGTATGACTCTGTTAATTAGTTCGCCACATCACATTTATCCATTGATATCACTTTTCATGTTCTGTGATATATTTCGTATCAAGTGTTTGACGTAAAACAACAATGCAGGAATCGCGACTCGAGCGAAACAAGACGAAATTTCGAGTGACGTGTTCCTATAAGAAACTGTTCATACTATTTTCATCTAGAGTTTTCTAACGAATGTACAATGTTAAAGCGCATGTAAATATATATATATATATACACTGTGTACCATAAAAACCCAAAGCCTTTCTACTTTATAAGCGGTTTTGTGAAATGCTGCTTCCTGCCATCCGTTCACTATGGTTGCTACTGCCAAATGTATTTCACGTAAATACCTAATTGCGTTGTGCTATTTCGTAAAACGCAATTGTCACAACTACGTATACACGTGGCGAGCAGCCTGTAAACAGATGTGTTGGAAATTCCCTTAGCCACACTGCTGCCGTGTTTTTTCGACCTCATTCAAAATTTGACAAAGTTATTGCTAAAATAAACAGGAGTTGTCTTTTTATGGAACACAGTGTATATTTTAATTCTTGCACGATACAAGATTGTGTGCCTGCGTGCGTGCGTGCGTGTATGTGTGTGTGTGTGTTTGTGTAACAAACAATGCATTGTATGTAACCATACGCCACCCACTATCTTTGACTGACGAGAAACTCTAAGCTTTGATTGTCACTGACTTTATTGTTTGTCTCTTAAGCTAACTTTTACAATGAGGGCGCTTCGTGACAGATGACGGTGCTAAAATATATATATGGAAACAGTAGGTCTATTGTTTTAAATACTATATTTGTTTTCTAGCCGATGGATATGATAGTTGAAGCCAGGGGCGTAGCCAGGAATTTGATTTGGGAGGGTATAAATATTTTGGGTGGGTATCAATCTTAACTATAAACCGCATAAACCATATAAACCACATATAACCACATGTAAATCACATAAAAACTTTAATGTAGACTGATTTGGGGAGGGTATATACCGATATACCCCCTGGTTGAAGCTTATTAAAGAATAAAGAACTTAGACTAATTAATTCACTGGCGGCTCTAGGATTGAGGAAGTGCGTTGGCGTTGGGGTGGTAAATTCTCAGCACGGGGGGACAACTATTTGTTGATAGGCATGTAGTAGTAAGTTTAGGGTCCCAACACGAGACCACTGGGGACCAGGCGTTCAATAGGGGGCCACGGGCCCCTGCCTCTACCCAATGTGGAGCCGCCATTGATTTCATTATTGAGTCTTCACTTAGAGTCTTAAACAATATTTTGTCCCCAGCCATTGGTCATCTGTCTATGTCGCGATTCATTTAATCACAATTCGTGTTTTTATTTGAACACCCCTTTAAGAGGTTAGAGGAGGTCAAGGGTCATGTCACTCGGTTCTCTAAATCTTACTAATGCAGTGGCGGCTCCACATGGAGGCAAGGGGTGCATGCCCGTGCCCCATTGAATGCCTGTCTCCCGGTGGCCCCTTTGTTGTTGGGACCCTATACTTACTACTACAAACCTATCAACAAATGGTTGGCCCTGCTCAGAAGTTGCCACTAACCCCCCCTTCACTTGCCAAATCCTAGAGCCGCCACTGTTTCTATGAGACTAGAACTATTGAAAAGTTAAAAATAATTTACGCGTGCATATTAAATTTTATTGAGACTTCTTTTTAAGCAGAATCCGGGTCAACGTCCTGTCTTCTCCTTACTAATAATAATAATAATAATAATAATAATAATAATAATAATAATAATAATAATAATAATAATAGTACTACTACTACTACTACTACTACTACTACTACTACTACTAATAATAATAATAATAATAATAATAACAATAACAATAATAGTACTACTACTACTACTACTACTAATAATAATAATAATAATAATAATAATAATAATAGTACTACTACTACTACTACTACTACTACTACTACTACTACTACTACTAATAATAATAACAACAATAGTACTATTACTACTACTACTACTACTAATACTAATAATAATACTAACAATAATAGTACTACTACTACTACTACTACTACTACTACACCACCACTACTACTACTAATAATAATAATAATGTGGTACTAGCACCACTACTACTACTACTACTACTACTACTACTAATAATAATAATAATAATAATAATAATACTAACAATAGTACTACTACTACTACTACTACTACTACTACTACTACTACTACTACTACTACTAATAATAATAATAATAATAATAATAATAATAATAATAATAATAATAATAATAATAATAATAATAATAATAATAATAATAATAATAATGTGATTTGAAGTGGTTTAGGAGGCTAAGTAAGTCTGTGTGAAAACCACTGTAGCAACTCTCCGCATTCAATAACCTACTATTCCGAGATAGCCTTTCAATCCGTTCACCGTTTCAACTGTAACTCCCACCCTAGTCCAAACTTCTGCGTACCAGTGAGTAAGTAAGACGAAATTTCTATAGCGCTGCCCGAAAGCTTGGGCAGTGCACCAGCTTGCTTACTCACGAGCGCTCAATCTGGGTGAAATCCGTAGTCCGAAGTCAGTGGTGGTCAAGGTTGTAGTAGCAGCTATTACTGTCTTGTCATCTGTCTGAGGCGATAAAGTCTCAGTCAGTGGCGTAGCCAGGATTTCCGGAAGGAGGGTTTTGGTTTTTGGGTTTGACCGTGACCAAATTTGCAAAAATCCTGACAAGCAAAAAATGTTATCACCTCTAGTTTTTGACGTGACAAGCAAAAATAGGTCCTCGTCTCTTACTTAAACATTTACAGTCTATAGCCAAGGAGGGTTGACTCCCCCAAAGTCGCGTAAAAAATTAAAAATGCATGGAAACTCATCAAAATGATTTTGTTTTCGGTGGCCAATGGGGGTTTCCCATCCCCTCTGGCTACACCACTGGTCTCAGTTGTTTCCTCAAATTAAATTCATTACAAAATTTTAGAGCAAGATTAAAAGCCCATCTTTTTGACCGGGCTTATCCACCATAGACTGTCACCCGTTTGTCCGGTCGGATACCCTGGATTCGACCTGGATCTTCAGTGATTTGGATTTGGTGTGCCATCGGTTGATGCTTCTGTGCATTATGAAAGTGGCGCTATAGAAGTTTAAGATTTGATTAGATCAAAACTACGTCATTTGTCACTGCGTCTCCGTCAGAAATCAGACGCCCTGGCGATTCTTCTTCGCAGGTGGTCTGGCTCGACCAGCGAGGCTTCGCCCTGACCTACGAGGAGCTGCGCGTCATCGACGACGCCAGGTTCACCGTCCATCGCCCCTTCGCCAAAGAATGGAATCTCCTGATCGGTGACGTCAGAGAGGAGGACGGCGGACGGTACAGGTGCACCGTCAATACGGACCCCATCCGATGCAAAACGATCGATCTCGTCGTCAGAGGCAAGTAACCGGCAAACGGCACGCGGCAGAGAAACAATGGCAACGCCGGGCCACTCGGAATGACCCCGACACGACCTGTGCGACCCATTGAACTCTTCACTCATGACCCGAATGACCGTGCATGAGCGAGTGCCCATACATAGGGGCAAGAGGGGGCAATTGCTTGCTCTCCTGGAAAATGCAACTCTATTTCTATAACTAAGTATATTTAGGCTTTCAGTCAATATATTCACAATAAAACATTATCCCTGGGTATTGGAAACGTCAACATCTACAGTATTTGTTTTACAGTATTTGTTTTATACAGTATTTGTTTTACAGTATTTGTTTTACAGTATTTGTTTTACAGTATTTGTTTTTCAAAGGCGCTGTAATGTTGAGTATCGATGGAAAATAAAGCAAAATTAGCACAGAGCATTTGGCGGTTACCGGATTTCTTGGTGAGGGGGGGGAAGAAATGAATTCATAGGAAGTTGGTGGGGGAATGAAAATAAAAGTAGAAAAATCAATAAAGTTGATTTGTGTTTTCCTTGGTTGTGTACTACTGGTTGTGTACTACTTTTTTATGCTGTGCTTGTCACGAATAAAGATGATTAATAAACTTTGCCGAAAAAGACTGACAAAAAGGAATGTTATCCCTAATTTTACTACACCTCTACCGATAAATAGGTTGATGACAAGCAACAAAGGTCATCCGCAGTTTCCCCCCTTAGTTTTACTGGACTTTTACCCAAAAATAGGTTTCACAAGCAAAACAAAGTCGGGTGGGGGATGCATCCCCACTCATCTCCCACGGGGAACCACCACTGATTCAGAACAAATGCAAAACTTGCTTTACAAATATTTCGTTGTCTAAGAAAGTGAGCTTGAAATATTTTACGCGCTGCACGACTGCACCCGCAGTCAATAAAATCTGATGGGTCATGCATGGGTCAAGACCCGTTGACCCACGGACTACTGTTGACCCATAAGTCCCACGACCAATAATTGTCATGTCTACTGCGCGTGATGGAAGACGCAGTCAGACAGAGCACATAGTTTAGTGCTTTCTGTTCATTGACTCTTCGGCTATCGAGATACGTCTTTAATTTTTTGTCTGATTTCGCTAAAATTGTGGCCAATTTGTATCATTCACAGCACAGTAAACGAGAAGCTTCAACCGTAATTAATCGAATGTCGACGATTAATCGATAAATCGGAATCGATTTGACAGATAATACTGTAATTACCGGATTTTTATCGTATCATATTAGTAGTCGCGCTATGAAAGTTAAAGACTTAAGAGATTAGCTTTTGTCAATATTATCGATCAGTTTAACGCAGTGGCGGCTCTAGGATTTGGCAAGTGGGGGGTGGCCGTTGGGGTGGCAACTTCTAATCATGGGGGGCCAACCATTTATTGCTTAATGTATGTAGTATTAAGTATAGGGTCCCAACTGGGGGGCAGGCATTCAATCGGGGCACGGGCCCCCTCTCCCTTCCCCCCCGGTTGAGCCGCCACTGGTTTAACGTAGATGTAAAACTAGATACGTGCAAAGACAAACGCTATAAAGGCCTATCTACGGAGTCTAACAGATACCATCTGGTGTGTTATTTGTCAAACGTTATTATAATACTAAAAGTGTTTTTCGTTCATAACTGCATCAGCTTTGTCTCAGTGTTTTATCCAGACTCCAGGATTTTGGGGTGCGGGAGGGGTGAAATTGACTTGGGTGGAGGGGAAGAGACACAGTTCAATGCGCAAATTTGTGTCAGTGCTGGGATTTTGTGGGGTGGGGTGGTTGTGTTATTTTGAGGGTGGGGAATTATCCCCCTATCAGGTCTGTATAAAACACTAGACCTAGTCCTAAAATATGGTGAATATTGTGAGCCATGGGTCATTGACCCATTGACCCATGCGACCCATCCAGTATTGGTGACCCATTCGACCCATGACCCATTGACCTATGTGACCCAAAACTCACGTGACCCATGGGTCAATTGACCCATAGCTATATCCGAGACTGCGTTTCAATTTATTTTTTAAAATGTAATTTAATTCAATTTTTAATTTTCAAGTTTTAATTTATTTATTATTTAATTGACATTTATTCGCTTCGTTTTGTATGCAGTCTTTGTTTTGACGAAATACAGAACGGCTTTTGGTTATTCGAAGTGTGTACTGTTCTTAGTTCCGCCGAGGATCGATGACGCTCGGTCAAGCGGTGACGTCACGACGCAAGAGGGAACCAGCGTCGTCCTCGAATGTCACGTCTACGGCGTTCCAGACCCGGAAGTCACGTGGTACAGGAGATTGATTACGTCAAGATCGGGTCACTACGCAGTGGAAAGTAATCAAAATCCATAAAAATAATGATAATAATAATTTTCTCTTATTTTTGTCGAACGAAAAACTCGACGATTTAAAGATGAATGTTAGAAAGCAATTTTATGAATTCAATCCAGTACAACAATTGTCACAGCAAAATACCTTAACTTGAAGATTAGAGAGGTGGCAAATAAGATTTGGGGTCGTCCATAAATGACGTAACGCGCCTGGGGGGAGGGGGTTCGGACATTTGTTACGAAGTGTGACGAGGGGAGGGGTTCCGTAAATGTGACGTAACGCAACACAAAATTTTTAAGTGACGATATTTTTTTCTTTTTTTGACTGTCATGGTATGATAGGATGACCTTTTTTGCTTGTCAGTGTGTTTGGAGAGGGAAAAAATAGAAGGATGCATGACCTTTTGTTCGCTTGTCAAGACTTTTCGGAAGACGAAAAGGGGGGTCGGCCCGTTGTTACGTCATATTTTAGGGGCCGGTTTTTTTGTTACGTCGCGCTACGTAGAGGGGAGGGGGTAAAAAGTGCCAAAATCGCGTTACGTCATTTATGGACGACCCCTGTTATAATTTGACTCGAATCGTTTGCATAAGCAATCATTTCGTGCATCGACGTAAAAGGACTCTTATTATGACACATTTTATGGGCAAATTTACCATCGATGTTAAAAAATTTAAGTAAAATGCATGCAGTGGCATATAACTGTCTGACAAACTGAACGCAATATACATATACAAGTTACACTAATACACTTTACTCAATAATATTTTTTTTATTACTGCATTGCTAATTTGCTATGGTAGTGAGAAATGAAAATATCATGTTTTTGCGGGTAAAAACGGGTGTACCCGTACCCGTAGCGCTATGCCCGTACCCGTAGCGCTATGCCCGTACCCGTAGCGCTATGCCCGTACCCGACCCGTACCATAGATGTAAAAAACGTTTTTTATGTTTTTTTATTTTTTCTTAAAAACATGTTTTTTAATGTTTTTTAAAAGTTCGTTATGTTTTTTCATCTTATTTCCTGCATATCAATTTATATAAATTTCCTAGTCCTGAGCATCCTCAAATGTTATGATCAATTCATTCTGAGCGAATTCTGGCTCATCTTCTTGGTGATGCTGCAGAACTAATGTTTCAAGGACAGGGAATCAGGGTCACGTTAAGACTTTTGTTTAGGCACTGCCTAGGGGCGAAAAATTTTTAGGCGCGAAATAAAACGGGACAAAATTTTTGAGGGGCGTTTTTAAATAGAATATTGAATGAATGAATATAACTTAATATTATTTTATTTCCTTTGCTATTCTTGGCATAAATAATAGCGGCTTGCATGGCGTCACTGACATGAGCACTGTTGTTGTAATTTTGTAATCTTGTTTGTCATAACACATAGACTAAAATTAATGGGTACTTCCCTTTTTTAACATACTTGCTATTTGCTATGTGGAATATCGTCTTACGGTGGGGTTTCTCAGACAATTTGGAACCGCGGCCCACTTCAGCGGTTTTGTAACGTGCCGCGACCCTTATCATAGCATGTATTTTTAAAAATGCAATTTGGCCATCTGGCGAACGTTAGTTGAAATAGTCTTCTGAGTTTTGAATAAATGGCAAAGCAAAACCTGGTGATTCAATTCGAATGAAAATATGGCAAATATATTAGGCAGAATTTTTTATATTTTTGCCAAATAGGACAAAATGAGAGAAATAAATATTGAAATTTATTGAAAATCACCTTTAAAATTTTGCCGCGAACATACCTTTGTTACGCGTCCTAAAATCTTATGGGTATGACAAAATCGCTTAACCGCTAGGTGCAAGTATCTATTTAAAGAGATTCCTCATTGTTAGTGGAGTATCAGAGCAAAATGGTCGGAATACGCTTTCCTTGCGTTATTGCGAAATAATATTAATTTTTAAAATCACTATAGGCCATGGTTTTCCAAGTGTTTGGAACTTTGCCACTCCCTTTAGCGGCTATGACACTATGTAACATGCCGCGACCCTGCAAACATATTGTCAACTAAATTATAGATAGAGCACTAATCATTTTAATACAAGCCGTAGGGCCTATATGGAGTGAAGCAGGCATATAAATTTCTTTAAACCTAAGCCTACTTGCAACTTTCAAGGCTTGTGACATTGTGGTATTGGTTAGAAAATGACACACTTTTGAATCTAATTTCGCTCTACCCCGGGACCCACGAGACTGATCCCTGAGACCCACTTTTGGGTCGCGACCCACAGTTTGGGAAACACTGAGCTATAGCCACCGCGGCTGTTTGTGTCAGACCCAGAGAGAAAATGTCAATAGATTGTGGACTGTGAACAGAATCGAAGCCGCAATTTCCTTTCCCGCAATTCCCGAAAAGATCTCTGCGGTCGGTCACACGAACTCGGGTTCATGTAGGTCTAGAAAAATTTAAACTTAAATTCAAGTTATTATGTTTCTCAGTTAAATTTAAATTCAGTCAATTTTTTCAAGATCATACTCTTGTTTAGATTTTGCAATTTTGCAATTCTCTCTATTATTTCAAATTATTTGCAATTTATCACAATTTGTTTATTATAATAGGGCATTGCATTCTTTGCAGAAAATTAAGATAAAAATGTCGGGTATTCCATATTATAAGAAGTTTAATGGAACTAAAAGACGTGCTGAACAACAGAACAAAGAGATGTCCGAGAATAAGTTATTGGTAAAAATGCCCACAATTTCTGATATGCTCAAATCAAATATGAACACTGAGCTTAGATACAGTCATAGAGCATATCTATATGTTTTCAATTTTCCTTGATCCGCATGGTGCAGTGTGTTATCGCAATCGGTTTCTGTGAATGGGCGAAAATTGAAATCTGCCTAGGGCGTCCAAAAGTCAGAAGAAGACCCTGCAAGGAATCATATTCAAGTCAGTCAACATTATTTCAATATCTGTCAAATGTGACGCGTGGATGGATGGTAAACAAAGGACTGTAAACAAGTTCAATGTTTTAATGCTTTTAATATATTTTTTAAAAAAAAACATGTTTTTTCGTGTTTTTTTATTTTAATATTTATGTTTTTACATCTATGACCCGTACCCATTATACGTACCATTTCATTATATCTTGAAAATCTCCCTGGAACAGTCAGCTTTTTAAGGTCAACTTAGCGTGACTTAAGGTAGCTTAGGATCTATAGTACTTTTAAAATTAACTTTATTTCGCAATAACGCCATGAAAGCGTATTCAGACCATTTTGCTCTGAAACTCCAATAGCAACAGGGAATATATTAGAGTTGGAGAAAAGTGAGCCTGTTGGTCAAAAGATTTTGCCAAACTCATAGGATTTTTAAGACGCGTAATAAAGGTATGCCCCAGGCAAAAGTTTTAAAAGACACTGTTAAAAAATCAATATTTATATCTCTCTCTTTTTGTCTTATTTGGCAAAAATATGATTAATTCTGCCGAATATATTTGATACATTTTTCATTCGAATTGAATAAGAGCTTTTATTTTGCCATTTTTCACAACTCAAAAGATTCTTTTCAAACAACGTTCGCCAGATGGCGAAATGCATTTTTTACATTACATTCTGTTATTATGGACACGACGCTTTACAAAAATCGTTGAAGTGGGCCGCAGTTAGGGTTGCCAGATTTCGAAAGTCAAAATACGGGGAGATTGTTACCGCGATCAATGCGCCCACTCCACCGTCCAGTTCATCGTGAATTATTATGGCGAGAGCTATACTACACAACAGTACTATAGAGTAGTGGCGTAGCCAGGATTTACGGAAGGGGAGTTTTTGGTTTTGGTCATGGTCAACTGTGAAAACCAGTGAAAAAATCTTGACAAACAAAAAAAGTTCGTCCGCTCACACTGACACATTGTTTTCCTCTTTTGATCCACAAATCCGCATTCCGAGAATAAAAATGCGTGAAACAATGAAAAAATCTTGTTGCGACAGCCAAGGGGGTTTAACCCCCAAACCCCCATCCCCCGGCTGCGTCACTGCTATAGAGCATAGACTAGGAAAAAGCAGTGTACAACACTATTCAATGCACTGCATCATCTGTATGTAGTGAATTAATATTACAGACAAGTTATAGGCTAATAATATTATTATCATAGACCTCCCAACGTGTCCTAAGTTCCTATTCCTGCAGTTAAAGTAATTAAGAAGCAGAGGGGCATTGCTGCCTGCCTCAGAGCCTCTATTATCTTGTTTGATATTGTACTAAACTGTACTAATGGCTTTTATTTGACGTTTTATCACGCCAGAAAATGTAGTATTGCTTCGATTTTAAACTGAGTCTCAATGAAGTCTATCGACCTATCCAAATACGGGAGATTTAGTCTCCAGCGTGGCATCCGTCCGGGAGGCGGGATACTGGGGCTGAAATCGGGAGCCTCCCGTGAAATACGGGAGATCTGGCAACCCTAGCCGCAGTTCCTAAATGTTTGGGAAATCCTGTTCTAATTGATTCCTTCTCTTGTTTTTCAAAATATTCATTAAGCTAAATTGCGGTTCACAGTTTGCGCTGAATGCCAGACATGTTCCTTCTATATCCATCCATTCGATTTGCTAGTTCTTGAAACTGTTCACAATCAAGCGCAACCACGAACTCTTAAATGAAGTCGCTGCTCGTTTTATTTTCAAACATATATGCGTAAACTTCTAGCCTATTAAGCTATTAGGCTTCTAGGCGCAAGTCCCCGATTTTTTGAGAAGCCACAATAGGAAATGGGGAAGGTACGGGGCTCAGATCCATCGGTTGATGCTCCTGTGTATTATGAAGTGGCGCTATAGAAGTTTAAGATTAGATTAGATAGGCCTACTGCAGTTTTTAACTACTCGGCCGATCACTGCTGCTGAACGGGGAATATTACATCATTGGTCTGTCACTGGCTGCAGCGACTTTACTTTGGAGATTTCCTGATCGCATACAGACTAGCACATACATATAGGCATACATATATACAATTATATACACATGAAAACACAGATTTGCAATATTTGGATCAAGTAGACAAGCATCAAGGCACGTATAGAGTTGTAGACATACGCACGCCTCTACTGTTCAGCATTATACTGTAAAATAAAATACTGTATAAGTAAGTGGGGGTATAACAACTGAAAGAGGCATCAATGCTATTGTATACTGCAAGGTTTTTTATATTTATTCAAAGGCGAAAATACAAATGCAGAAATAAACCTACCACAGGACATGAGGGCAAAGAACCAGTTTACAGAGCAAGACCGTCATGTGAATGAATGGCGGGATGGAATATAGTGGTTCTCACACACACAGGGCAGATCCAACTGAACTACACTCCAAACCCTACATGTTGTTATTATTATTATTACTCGCTTGTAAGAAAGCGGCCTGTCAAGTGGAAGACAGAAAATTGTACATTTTTAATAAAAGTCTTCGTCCGCGAAAGGGAAATTCTCGACGGTGATCGGTCGACGGTGACAGGAAGAGCAGTTGTTGTCAGCGATGGTCACCGACCGAAGATTAAACGAATTAGAAGGAATTGACAGCTCCCGAGGAAAGCTACAGACAACTTTCCTTCCTATATATATATATATATATATATATATATATATATATATATATATATATATATATATATATATATATATATATTCGAACGCATATACACGGTGTCCGGAAAAAAGGAAACCCCTTGATAGTTATGAAAACCGATGTGAATTATTTGTTTTTTATTCCAACATTCATTTCAATTCTTATATTAAATTATATTGAATATGATCTTCTTTTGACAACATTTTGTTTGTCTGTCAACACACTCAGTGACGTAGAAAATGACGTCAGACTATAGATAGACAGAAAACTGTAATCTGTTATCGGCTGACAGCAAAAGTTACAGAGCGCTCAAACATGAGACACAATTAGCTGTCTCTTTATGTTCTTAGAATTTTGTCTAAATCGGTGTAGGTTCGAAGTAGTTATTGCGATATGTTTAAGAGTTTCCTTTTTTCCGAACACGGTGTATACAAAGTATATATATATATATATATGTATATATATATATATGACCTTGGGTAATCTCTTGGAAATGCGATTAACCCATGCAATGCGATGGCCGAGACGTAAGATTAAAATGTCCTGTAGATCTGGGGACGACAGGAGAGCGATTTCACATTCAGAACGTCACGCGTTACTGTGGTCACGTGTACTTCGTCTACGAATGCCAGGCGAACAACGGAGTGCCACCGCTCGCCAAACGAGAGATCCGTCTGAGCGTCGAATGTAAGGTCGTCGGCTTTGACTACAGCGTATGATGACGACGACGACGACGACGATGGTGTTGGTGGTGGTGATGATGATGATGATGATGGTGGGGGTGGTGATAATGGTGGTGTTGAAGATGATGGTGGTGAAGATGACGACGACGATTATGATGATAGCGGTGATTATGATGATGATGATGATGATGGTGATGATGATAGTGGCAGTGGCGTAGCCAGGAATTTCCGGAAGGGGGTGTGGTTTCGACCATAACCAACTTCCAACTTTCGAAAAATCTTGACAAGCAAAAAAGTCATCCGATGTATCTATCCTATGTATTTCCTTCTAATTTTTTCCTTTCAGATGATGACAAGCAAAAAAGGTTGTCAAGCCTATGGCGCTTAAAAATTGTTGGTTAGCAGCCTCAATTTGGGGTGATTTTGACCCTCAAACCCGCGTCCGAAAATTAAAAATGCATGGAAACATTTTAAAAAAATTTCGTCGGGCTCAAGAGGGTTTTAACCCCCAAAACCCCCCTTGGTTACGCCACTGGATAGTGGTGGTGGTGGTGAGTAAGGTGATGAAGACAATTAAGATGGCGTTGATGATGAGGATGAAGATGCTGCTGATGATGATGATGATTTTGGTGAAGGTGATGATGATTAATGATGGTGATAATGATGCTGATGGTGGTGATGATGGTGCGGATGATGAAGATGAAGATGATGTTGTTGGCGATGAATCAAAATCACTTGGCACTGAAATTAAAAATGATGAGAGAAACCTGATAATAGATTTTTTGAGGGGGAAGGCGTTTCTTTCTACAAAATTTCTACCGAGTTTTATCAAGATTGGTCAAAAGTCTACAAAGTTATAGTCAAAATTAAAGGGTGCGGGATTTATCGGACCACAGTGTAGAACCGCCATAAATAACTGTCAGATGTTGCATCGTTAACGCTAAAACCAGAAAAGCCACGAGCTACGAGAAAAAAACACAGAACCTACTGTAATATACGTGCTTCTCGTTTAGACCAACCTAAAGCGACCATTACAAACTCAACGGTCGGTCAGCGGTTGGGCAATGACGTCACGCTGGAATGCAGGATCGACGCTTTTCCGCTTCGCGAGTACTTCTGGAATCGAAACGGACGATCGATACTACCCGACGATACCGCCGTCAAGTACTCGGTATCGTCCGATCGCGAAGACGATTTCACCCTGACCACCGTCCTCACCGTCTTCCGCCTCGGACCGGACGACGTCGGCGACTATCGCTGCGTGGCCGTCAACGGAAGAGGGCGTAGCGAGGCCGTAGCCACCGTCTACGGTACGGCGTTGTCGCGTCACGTGATTTGCGGCGCCATCTTAGATTGGCGGGGTGTCATATTTGAGAACGGGTTCCACTCTGATGGCGGAACGGCGCGTTGTTGCGTCACGTATTATTATTATTATTATTATTATTATTATTATTATTATATGTGAAAGTTCCGCAGAAGGCGACAGCGAGTGTCACGGATATTCGTTGTAGGAGAAAAGATGTTTCTCTTTCATCTCCAGATTGTCATATTATTATTATTATTATTATTATTATTATTCCGAAGGATTATTATTATTAGCCTATTATTAGAAGGCTGAGAGAAGAATCGTTAGTGCAGTTCAGTGGTGACCAATTTGATGATGATAATCACGGTTATGGCAGTGACCCCGCTTTTTATTATAGAAGGCATTAGAACGGTATAGTTTAATGATGATAATCAATACGGCACTATTTAAGATATATCAGATAAGATTTCTGAACTCCATAGATAGGGAGCTTATGATTAGCTTTCAGTAAGTAGGCCTACTGTAGTTGAAGATTTCTGTTATAAACCT
Source organism: Metaphire vulgaris (assembly GCA_018105865.1). Lineage (NCBI taxonomy): Eukaryota > Metazoa > Annelida > Clitellata > Crassiclitellata > Megascolecidae > Metaphire > Metaphire vulgaris. The sequence goes on from CM030852.1 coordinate 4,796,876, forward strand.
TTTGCGCAAATTTTAATTCAGTTAACTTAATTAATCGATATTTGGGCGGTTTTCGCAGTCACCATGGAAACGGAAGGTCGCCAGTTCGATTGGGAGAGGCGAATGGAGGCCGCAGAACGCCAAGGTGAAGGTCGTTCCACGGCCGTCGTCATCGATGGAATAGAGACGATGGAGAAGGTCAACCACGGTGAACACAGCCTAATTTCGATTAACAATGGTTCACGGGTCACATGGGTCAGGGGTCAGTGGGTCGCTGGGTCGTTTTGAGCGACCCGTTGCCACCTCGGCCGTAATCTACGTCATGAAATAGGCCCAGGTAACACAGTACTAATAGGGTCCGTCTGAGCAAAATAATATAATCAGGCATAAGATTTTATAAGAAGTTTATATAATTTTGCATTTTTGCATAAGATAATATGACTTGGCATAAGATAATATAATCAGAGTGTCATGCTCATGTTAAAGGCAACGACGCAGATAATTAATAATGATGGTTGATGATGTTGTTGCAATGGTGTCAGTGATGTATGCCTTCCACAACGATTTGAATTATGACGATTATGATGATGACGCTGATGATGACGCTAATGATGATGCACTAATTTTGATAAGTTGTTGTTGAAAACAATTGAGCTGTAATTGATTGATGATGATGATGATGATAGTGGCGGTTCCAGGATGAGGGGGTTGATGATGATGACTTTGACAAAGAAAGGCAATTTTTTTCCAGATTATGACTTTTGATGTTGACTATAGCCAAAAAGGTTGTTGATGATGATAGTTTTGTCCGGTGGGGATGCATCCTCACACATCCCCACGTGGAACCGCCACTGATGATGTTATTATGGTGATGATGTTTCTGTTGCGTCGTCGAACGGACGAGAGGTCTTGATGATGATGATGATGATGACGATGACGATGATGATAATGATGGAAAATGATGATCTTCGACGAACATTCTGATTGCAGCCTCTTCCCCTCGACGGATATTCTGATTTCATACTCTTCCCCTTCCTCTTCACCTTCACCTTTACTTGCTTTGGCTTTTTCTTTCTTGATCCGAATCTGACGTTTGAACACCTCTGAACTTTGTACAATTTTCAATATTCCGAGACCCTGGGTTCACTTTCCCATTCCCCACAATCTGGAACCTAGTTTGGGTAGAGAAGTCATGTTTCTCGCCTTCCAGTTCCCCTAGATATGGAAATATATGGGCGGGGACAGACCAACACCCACTGCTGTCCATGGGCGAAAACTTGGATGAAAAGTCGGGTTCTTTCCCATCCCCAGCCTAACCTCTCAAAAGTTTGGGAGGTCTCGATCAGGGTTATTTCTGGGATTACCAATTTCGGGGTGTCGATAAATTCTGGGGTCCCCTGCCAAAAGTCTGACAAGCAAAAAAATCATCCCATAGCTTAAATTGGAGGGGCGGTATTGGGGTGTCGGTCTCAAATTGGGGAGTTTTGGGGTGTTAGGGAGGTGTAAAAATATACGTGGACTCGAGTCTAGCGGTCTAATAGAAGTTTAAGCCTGTGCCACTGTATTAGAAAACTCTGTCTCTGCTATCATGAGCCTACTTTCTGTCATATCAAGATCAGTCGAAGAAAATTCAAATGAAGCAATTATTGACATGAATGTTTATTCAAGCAAACTATTTAGTTTCATAAGTGGTCTGTGTATTGTTGTACAGCTTGAATAATGTTCCAGTTATTCGTATGTATTTAAACAAGGATTAATAATGTTATAGCAATGAAAATGATCTGTCAAAAAACATTTACGCACACGCACACATACACATATAATATATATATACATATATATACACATATATATATACATGTGTATATATACATGTATATAATGATTTTGGCACTCACGTATTCCTGTGTCACAAATGGATGAACTTTTGCTACAAAGTAATGAAAATGGTTTCAATTTGATGAACTTGCTGAAAAAGGTCACCAGCAAATCGAAAATTCTATCTTACTACTGTATATATGACAATGTTATATATATGACGACGGTTCCACGTGGGGATGAGTGGGGATGAGTACGCATGCGTCCCCACCGGACTTCGCAAATTTTCTTCAAACTATTTTTAAGTTTAAAAAATCACTCTTTATTTGCAGTGCATGGTCATTTTACGCAAAGGTACCAATTAATGCCAATTCTCTAGACTTACGTGCAAAATTGCGAAGTAGCATATAATTTCGGCATTCATTTGGTTTTTGCTTAATTAATGAATTTATCACTGTACTGTAGATCAACTTCTTAATTAAAACGATTATTGTTCAGTATTTCATATCGAAGAGTGAACCTAGTGAAGTAAATGTGTCTTAAGAAATCATTCATTCTTTTAATCTGCAGATGAACGACGTTCGGTGTTTCAACCAGTGTTTAATCTAGACTCCTGGACTCCGGGGGGAGGGAACTGAAAAAACCGGGGAGGGAACTGACAAAGCCGGGGGGAATTCTGCTAGGGGCTGCTGTTAGTCCATGTAGTATTCAAAACATTTCCGGGGGGAATTTGAAATTTTCGGAGGGCGGAAGGGCAATTTCCCACCGGAAACGGCCTAGATTAAACACTGGTTTCAACTGATTGAACCAAATCTTTGTGCTTGTAATAATTATTATGGTAAAAACGTCATTACATGAATCGCATATGAAATAGTTTAATACATTTCGTGAGAGTGAACGATTAGTATGTATATATAGTACAGTGTATGACATATATATATATATGCAGATATAATATATAATATATTATTTGTAATATGTATTATATAATTATTTGTAATATATAATATATAATATCACACACACACACACACATATATATATATATATATATATATATATATATATATATATATATATATATATATATTAGGGCTGGTAACGATGAACACTTTCTTATTCGATTAATCGGAAGTTTTTAATCGATTAATATTAATTTCGATTAAAATGATTACATGTACCTTTTAGCTGATCTTCTTGCATAGCAACTCAATGCATATTGTCTACTTTGCTGTCTGCATTAAAAACAAAAGCGCTTGCTCATCTCTCCCCTTAAAAGCTTAACTGCAACATAGTAAGTATGTAGGTATTCAAGTAAATAAGTTACAAAAATATTAAAATTTAATCGAAAAATAAGTCGCTTAAAGAAAATTTAATCGCTTACAAATTTTAACGATTAATCGATTAAGTAATCGTTAATACCCGCAGCCCTAATATAATGCATATAGCAATATAGGCCTATACCCCCAAATTTCTATCACTACCCCCAATCAAATTCCTGGCTACACCCCTGGGCGAAGTTTATTTGGATTTCGAGTTCTAACGAGTAAGATTATACATTATGACGGTAAATTAAATCGAAATTGTAGGCAAAATAGGCCTAAGTTTGCCAATGGTATTGACTGTATTGTTACGTTTTATCGACAATGACGCCATTCTACGTGTAAGTAATAATAATACTAATAATAATAATGACAGAGATGTAATTAGCAACAGCTTCAAGTTTTCTGACATCTAAAAAGACAGAACAGATTGGAAAATCCAGTTGTAATTTGTAACAGGAAAAATAGAGGAAAAACAGAAAGAGGAAGACAAAGAATAAAGTGTACAGACAGCCTAAAGAGAAGCAACAAGAACTAGAGACAACATCGAACTGATAAAGAAAGCCAGAAAGAGAAGGACTGAAATCGTCGACGTAGCAATACATGTCATATACGAAGAAGAAAGAATTAGCGAGAAATTCAACTGCTAAATAAGGTTACATAAAACTCTTTTTGTTGCGACGTACAATCGTACATGTCTATGAATTCTCGATAAATTCTATACATCATAACAGCAACGCTGAAAAGTTAATTTGGTGAACATTTATCTAAAACTCTTAAGCATAGGAACGTCTTATCATCATCATCATCATCATCATCATCATCATCATCATCATCATCATCATCATCATCATCATCATCATCATCATCATCATCATCATCATCATCATCTTCTTCTTCTTCTTCTTCTTCTTCTTCTTCTTCTTCTTCTAGCTAATGACTTTCGTTCTCAGCCATTCAACAGCGCAGTGGCGGCTTCAGGAATTGGCAAGTGGGGAGGGGGCATTGGGGTGGCAACTTCTAATCATGAGGTGGCAACCATTTGTTGTTAGGTATGTAGTACTAAGTATAGGGTCCAAACAGGGGGACCACTGGAGGTCCAGGCACTCAATAGGGGGAGCACGGGCTCCCCGGGCCCCTCCTGTGGAGCCGCCACTGCAACAGCGTCAGGTTGAGCCTGATGCAGGGGTTCGAGTCCACCTTTGAGTCTGGTGAGGTGACAGTCATGGACTATGCTGTTCATAGTCCAACATAGGAACTTATGAAGGTACTTTCAAATATCGTAGGTCAAAGTGCAAAAAGAAATTCCGTTAATCTTGTACGATCGCTTCGAGGGAGTCATTCAAGGTTTGTACACGTATTTTTAGTAATTTCAAAAGTGTTTTTCTCCGAGACTGCTTTTTCTTCTTTCTTAGCATGCATGGTGATGATTGTACGTGTTAAAGGGTTTTCTTCTCATCTATCTTATTCTAGACTTCTTCGTTGATTACTTTTTCCGTCCAGCAGATTCACATTTCTAATGCCTCTAGTCCAGCGGTTCTCAACCTGTGGGTCGCGACCCCACGGGGGTCGAATGACGATTTGCCAGGGGTCGCCCGAGACCATCAGAAATATGGGGTAGTCTCTTTTCTTGTTATTGTACAAAATTTCCGCAGTGGTAGTTACGACGTACTAGTTGTTTTACTATAATTGTCATTCGAAGATAGACATGGAGACAATTAAATAATAACAATTTTGAACATTTTGATTGTCGTAGCATTATTATTTTTAGCAGTTTACATTGTGAACGCAAATAATTTAAGGTGTTGGGGGTCGCCACATCATGGGTAATTGAATTAAAATGGTCGCGGCACTTTAAAGGTTGAGAACCGCTGCTCTAGTCTCTTTATGTCTTCCTTCCTATCGAAAGAGTGAAACAAAAGTCGAATAAATAGTAAAATGAGGAATTACCTCACTTAAGAGGATAAATTTGAAAATGTGAGGGGGACCCAGGGTTATTTCTGGGATTTTCAATTTGGGGGTGTCGGTAAATTATGGGGGTCCCCTGCAGTGGCGGCTCCAGGATTTGGCAAGTGGGGTTGGGGGCGTTGGGGTGGCAACTTCTAATCATGGGGGCCAACCATTTGTTGTTATGTATGTAGCATTAAGTATAGGGTCCCAACAGGGGGCCTATTGGGGGAGGCACTCGATAGGGGGCACGGGCTCCCGGGCCCTTCTGTGGAGCCGCCACTGGTCCCCTGTCAAAAAAGTCTGACAAGCAAAAAACCAAAAAGGTCATCCCATAGCTGAGATTGGGGATGTGGGGGGTGTCGGTCTCAAAATTGGGGTGTTGGTGGTGTTAGGGGGTGTAAGAATATCCCTGGGGCCCTGGGGACCAGAGATGCAATTTATGTCCTCAGCTCAGGTTGACACTCCCTGGTAGGCGACCGATGACCGAATCAACTTTAATATCTATACAACTTCTGGGTGTTGCGTTAATTTTACAGGTTGACTTTACGAACTTGAAGCATTTGAAAGACTTCTTATACTTTAAGCAGATATCGGCTATTTAGAGTTTACTGTCGTGTGCTGCTATTTCAGTCGTTTCACCAGCATCAAGATGGGATTCGGTTTAGGCTTTGATACGAAGGAAACCTCGACCACCTATACGCCCGAACCGAGACCGAGGAAGACGAGCAGGAGACGCAGCAGCCGTCGAAGAAGAAGCTCTCGAAGTAACAGCAGGAGTCGAAGCCGCCGCAGCAGCGCGAGTCGGGTGTCCGGAAGGCGCGGCGTCGCTTCGACGGACACGCTTCTGTTTCTGAAGTTTTGCTGGTGGGTAGTTCACGGCGTAATTGCCGTGATGATCGTCCACTTGGAAACGGTCAGGGCGCACAATTTCGTCGCGGCGCTGTTACTCATGCCCGAATTCTCGCTGGACAGGATCAGCATCAGCTTCATTTTCAGACAGCCGAGCCAGCGGAATTCCTGGGACACCGTCATCTTCGTCGCCTACGCCTTCCAGGTGGCGTTTTTCATGGTCATCATCGGAGGGATCATGAAAGGGCTACTGCTCCTAACAGCCGCGCATGATTTCGACGACCTATTGGTGATAGCCGGTCTGTCGACGGTCATACCGACGCTGGTGCTCGGCCCCGTGGAGATGATCCGAGTGGTGTCCCAAAATGTTTTATGGGTACTACTGTTGGCACTTGCAACGTACTACCTGTTCCTTGAATTGGCTTTCATACCGGCATTGTACGCACTGATTTTGGCCGTCACCACAGTAGACTACCTGTACCTCTATTCTGACTCGCACTAAGTAGTGGTGTCTATCTAGAGAGCGCTTTTGCCTGAGTGAATCAATTGAAGACCGTCGTCGCCTAGCTTGGTTATTGAACAGGACTATATCATAAAAACTTAGCAAAATATTGAACTTTGTTGCCTGTGGGTTTAACTAATGGAATCCTGGCCACTTACATTCTTAAAAGCTCCAAACTGGCTGTCTGTACACTGTGTACAGTTTCCATTCACTTTTGTCGCCGTTCTATCATGTACAGTATACTAGATTATAACTAATTATACAAAATACCGAGAAGACAAAATGATAATTAATAAACCAATAGATTTTCCTGATAGTATAAACATACGATGGGGAAAAAAAAAAAAATTAAGGATACCAAAAATGAACAATGTTCCCGCAAGTAGGTAGAAAGATGATTATATTATACATAACTGAGTAAAAATAATATGGTAGAAACAGACATTATCATCATTACATTGATTTGTCAAGAACTTTATTTAGAAGGTATTATTTATTTAACAGATAAAATATATTGTCTTAATTTTCTTTTAAAGTAATTTAAATTTATAATGTTTGTCAAAAATGGGACGATTATTGCAAATACAAGGTCCAAAAATTTAACCGTAAAAAGTCTGACACATGAAATAGAGAATTGGTTGGAACGTCTTACATGATGAGCATGTAATTTGTTTATGGTTGTAAAGCAGTTTGATATACTGTATATAAAATCGGTGGTAGTAATTTGTTTATGTAGCCTATACTTAAACATAAAGACTGCTGTCTGCTGTCTATGAATATCAGCAAGATTAAGTATGTTGAGGTTTTTGTATAAATTTTTTGTGTCAGTGTACTGGAGGAAGTTAATGGTTAATCTGATTAGGGATATTTTTACACCCCTAACACCCCAATTTGAGGTCGACACCCTCCCCCCCCCAAAAAAATTTGGTAATGTGACAATGGTATGCATACAAAATGCATACTAATTAGCCGTGAACACCCCCAAATGGAGAAGTACACCACCTTAACTTTTTACCCTCGATGGATGACCTTTTTTATTTTTGGCTTGTCGGCCTTTTTCGGTAGAGACTTCCAAATTCAGACACTCCCAGATTTTCCCGACACCCTCCCATTCACAATCCTAGAAATAACCCTGAATCTGATTGTCTTATTTTGAGGAGTTCGAACGTTGTCAGTTATGCGCTTACATTTGAAACTTCATATAATAATATTACAGTAGCTTGAGCAAGTGTGAATCTTTGTAAAAGTAAAGATTTTCAAAAGGCCTTTATATTAATGCAGGCCTATTTCATAATATGTCTTATGATGTTTAGGTTTTTGGAAAATTTATGTGCTAATATGTTCAGTTGTTCTTCCAGCTTAAATTCTGATCAATAATTAAACCAAGAAATTTAATAGAAGTTATCTGAATAATTTCCATATCATTTACTTTTATGTAAGTGATTTTACATCTGGTGTCAGTGGTGTAGCCAGGATTTTCGGAAGGAGGAGTTTCGATCGTGACAAAACTTTCCAAAATTTTTCTTATTCTTCCTTTTTAAGAGCTGACAAGCAAAAAAGGTCGTCACTTTCGTATTCTTTCTAATTTGTTTTATTTTCTATAGTACTTAGAATTGTTTCAATCGGCGGCCAGCCAAGAGGGGTTTGACCCCCAAAATCGCGTCCGAAAATGAAAAATGTATGGAAAAGCATGTAAAAAATTTTTCGTTGGCAGCTAAAGGGGTTTAACCCCCCAAGCCCCCCGTGGCTACGCCACTGTCTGGTGTGAATTCGTTTTTTTAAGATTTAGTAGTAATTTATTACTTTGAAACCATATAGTAGCTTAAGTAGGTCCTAATGATCATCATTATTTGTGAGACAAGTTCATTAATATTAGTATCATTGACTTCAAGATTGGTATCATCAGCAAATAGTATGTATTTAAAGAAGATAGAGCAGACATGTCCATTGGTCCATTTTTTAGAACTCAACCCAACCCATCAAATCTCCAACCCAACCTAATCCATGCCGCAGACGCGGATCTAGGGGCAGGGGGTACACATGACCCCGGGCGCCGAGGTGAGGGGGCGCCAAAATCGGATATTTGGGTAAGTGAAATGCACAATAAAGAAGAAGAAACACTTGCGAGGACCTTTTTTGCTTATCAGTTATGTTAGGGGCGCCAACGTACACTTTGCTCCGGGCGCCGAATACCCTAGATCCGCCTCTGCCATGCCGGCAATAGATTACTTGACCCAACCCAACCAAACCCACTGTAATACATTGCAATTTCTTAAACCATGATTCATTTTCTGACCCAACTCAACCAAACCCACCAGTAATACGACAATGTCTGACCCAACCCAACCAAATCTAACCCATCCCAAACCAACCCAACCCATGGGTTAATCAACCCATGAACATCTCTCAGGTAGATGACTCAAGGAGGTCCATGGTGGAACTGTTTTTAGGGGAATGGGGTGACACCGTGGCTTTTTACCGCACAGGGTGACGCCAACTCTAGTGACACCTCAGCAGAGGAGGCTCTACAAAGGGCCCGAGGGATCCATGCCCCTATATAACGTTTACCCCCCCCCCATAGAGGCTCCACCATCGAGGGTGCTACTCTTTCTGTATGTGGTGATTTATGAAAAATAGTTGGTCCCGTGCTTAGAAGAAGTTGTCACCCCGACCTGGCCAAATCCTGGAGCCGCCACCACAATTTAGTCCATCTTCTTCTCTCTTCTCTCATTCGACGTCGTCAAGTAGTTTGTCTAAGGGAGTCTTGCTCTAACTCAATACATTTATCTCCCTACGCATACATCCTGACGGCGGCGGCGTCTGTCATCTGGAGACGTTCGATCACCGAAGCTGGCGTCGTTTATGGTCACGTGACAGCCGACCGAGATGAATGATCTTGAGAAAAGACTACCGCCGCCGCCTCGTCCGCCATCTTTAAACTGAGTCGAATTTGAACGTCACGTGATGACCGATGTCCAAAGAGCTTCCGCCAACGACGAACGACTCTTGTTTCGAGGTCTTTCGCCAGAATTTTCTCAGCAACAGTTCTTCGTTTTTTATTTATTTACTTTTTATTTATTAAGTCAGAAGCGAAGTTATTAATTTTATTGTTGTTTGCTTTTGACTGTGATATTCCAACTGAATGAATGGCCGGGTGGAACTTAATCGGTCTCACACAGGGCAGCTTCTTCACCCTAACCCTGTTATTTATTTATATCAATATAAAATAAATTTTTTCACTAGAATATATATATATATATATATATATATATATATATATATATATATATATACATACATTTGGGAAACACAGATCGCAAACATCAATGATAAAATACTGCAAAGTTTTGCTGTTATTGTAAGGAAAACTCAGTGACCAGAGGTTGTCATCTCCTGGAAATCAAATTCTTCACTTTCTCTCTGAAATTGCGATTCATGAACGAGTAGATGATTGGATTGGCGACGCTGTTGACGAAGTACATGCGGTACCCGGTATTATTGTACGGTATCAGATCATATTCCATGAGAATGGTCGGAAGATATGATACGGCGAATACCAAGGTCACGACGAAGAGCATTGCGGCCGTCTTCAGATTGGCCGCACGAGCAGCTGCACTTTCAGAGGAAAGTGGGTTCGACCCTTCGCCGATATTGCTAGAGCGGATGGTCGGAGAGGACGAACCCAGGACGTCGCCCTCTGGAGAAGGACTTCTCGTCGTCAACGAAGAGATAGACACTTCAACAGCAGAAGAAGTGCTGTTGCTATGACAGCTGGAGGTGATTGACTTCTGGGCCTTGCGAGCGAGAGACAGGTGCGCTTTCTTCTGCAGGTGGTGACGAGTCTTTCGCTGAAGAAGAACGGATCGGTAGATGAGTATGTAAATAACGAGGATGACGATGAAACAGAACAGGTACAGAGCGGAGTGGAAATTATGAAACGCCATCTGGAATTCCCGCCTGAAAATGAGTTCGTTCGGCCTGCAATAACCGGTGTAAATGATGGTATAACGTCTTTCTGCACTTGATGTTCCTGTCGAACCCGATACTAAATTGCCCTCCGCACTGCTCTGTTTCTTTAATACGTCGGGTCCAGAAGAGCTTACAGCGATTTCCGATTCCATAACGTCTGGCGTAGTCTCTTCCGTGTCCTCCGTTGACTTGAAAGTTTCTCCATCTTTGGGCGTATCCAATACAGATTCATAGACATAGACGCCGACCGTCAAAGAGGCGCAGACTCCGATGGCTGAGACAATGACTGCCATGCAGGTGACAAGGAGCTTTGCCCTGGGCACGGTCATGACACGCTTGAACGGATGACAGATGCAGAAGTAGCGATCGATTGCTATGGCGACCATGACAAAAGCCGAGAAGAGAAGGTTGGTAATGTCCAGAAATGTGCCAATCTTGCAAATGAAATCCGAACGAACTTCGGAATCAACATTTAACAAGAAGATAGCGTACGGAATGACGAAGAGACAGGTGATAAAGTCGATGAAAGCCAGAGTAAGGATGAAGAATGTAGATACAGCCTTATCTTTCTTGCGGTTAAAGACGTAGATAACGATTGCGTTACCCGCTGTACCGATTAAAGCGAAAAAGACCAAGATGGCCGATACCAAGTAGAGTTCGTTAAAGAGCGACGATTCTGCTCCGTATGAGGAAGTTGTTGTAAAGTCACCAGAAACGGTTGTCTCCATTCTTTCACTCTCCGTTGAAGAACTTAATTCGAATTTAAAACTCGGAATAACTACAGAAGACGAACTTCGCTTTCGAACCAGTTCGCGACAGATTGGCGGTTTGTCGCTTCGTTCAAAAGTTGAAGAGAGTACTTAAGTATTTACAGTTGAACTTCGTTTTAACTTTCTCAGCTGGTCTGTAAAATTTAGTGCGTAATATCCGAGATACAGTATCGTCCAATACCGTGCCTTATCGCACGAAACTGTTCATTGCAGTTCGTTATAACCGAGAATACCTTATAACCGAATGAGTGATAGCGCAGTTCTACTGTATTCATAGCAGCAAAATAAATGCCCTCTACTGTGTGAGAGTAACAAAGGATGCCTTGTGCCTATACAGCATGCGCAACCTATTATTAACTAAACTTTTTACGTTTTCGATTGCCAGTGACTTCTTTATTTAAAACTTGGCCCTAGAGGGGCTTCATGGTAGATTAAGTTTTCTAGTTATATTTAGAAACACTGCGTCTATTATATTTTAAATGTTGGTTTTCTATAGCCGATGGATACGTCGGATGAATCCTGCTAAAGAAAGAGAAGCTTTGACTCTTTATCCGTTGATACAGCGTTATGTTCACTTGCACAACTGTCCTCATACTTTGATCAGCCTTTTTATTACAGCAGCCCTGATATTATGTACACGAAAACACTGACGTAAACTAGATTTTGGATCCGAAATCGGAAATCTGGATACCCTTAAGTTTTCTAAGCTTCTGCTAGGACTAGGGCTTTTGGGAGAACGTCGTGAACTCTCCAATGAGTTCGAACCCCAGACGAAAAAATTGTCCCTCTCCTTTCCGTGCCCATTCCTCTCGCATTTCCCTACCACCTTTTCTAATCTCATTCTTCCCTATGCTCATCTCTTCTCTCATCCTCCCCTTTCATGCCTTTGCCATTTTGAAGTTCCACTAATTCTCAGTGTTTTGTATATTTACCCAGAAGTTGACTCAGCCTTCAACCAATTGCAGTGGTAAAATGAATAGCAATGGCAAATTTAAGAGGAAATGATTGATCATAGTGGTCCGCCAATGAATGGCTTAGCCAGCTATGGGTTGATGGCCACAAAAACGGGAATCGGACCGAACCATACGGGGAATGAACCTATGGGTGACCCTATACCTTACCCTGTATTTGCAATGACCATCAACAAGACGCAAATGATGACATTTGAAAGTGAGGAATACATGATATACTCGTATTTACGTAAAATTGCTAAAAATGAATTCCTACCTGTAATATAAATGCAATGTTTACATGACATATGTAATGCTAAAGCTGCTAACCTACACTGTAGATTTGCGGTTTAATGTCAAAAAATGTACGGCCAAGATAATTGGTAGACATTATGCAATGGTCTGTGCTCCCTTATTGTTGAATGGATCTGCTCTGGCTTATGCGGATGAGTTGAAATATCTTGGGATTGTAATTAGAGCTGGTCAAGATATCAAGATTTCAAGATATCAATTACAGAGACCAAAATGAAATTTTATTTTTAAAAAATTAATAACTTGTACAGCAAGAGCAAATCCTCTTATTCTGAGTTTATATGTGTTGACTTCAATCGTATTGTTTGCCTATCATATTATATGTTACTGAAGCCAATTGTCCGAAAAAGAGCACTTTAGATAATTTGGATCGTCTAGTACAACAGGATGTGTGTAAAATTTTTGATGTCCGTTATAAGGTAATTATGATTGACTGTATTCGCGAAATGCTTGGATTGCATTCAATACATGACATTGTGAAGAATCGTCAACACTCTTTTACATTTCGGTTCTCTAAGACACCACTTTATTTTGTCATCTGTATAATAGCAGAGTGTGTAATTGTTGGTTGAGAGTTATGTTTATCTTGTGTTGTCTGCGTTTGCGAATAAAGATTTATTTATAAATAAGAGGTCGTGTGAACAGAAAACGCGAAGAAATAACTCTTTAACGCAGTGCTTATTCTAGGTCTGCTTTGGGGGATTTCCCCCCAAATTTTGAAAATTCCCCCCTCCAAAAATTTATATATGTTGCGTCAAGGTTTTTGGGCAGACAAACCATATTCCCCAAACATGTAAAACTCTCCCCCTAATGTCAAGGTGGCTAGAATAAACACTGCTTTAACGAGGTATAGTATACTGTACATCGTCATGGCCAGACAATAAAATTGGCAGATCATTATTTGGTGACAGAACAATAGTTTACCTAGCAGAATTGTGCAAAGTAGATCCGCCACTAAGCCTTGGATCAGCGCCAGCAGTACAAGAGGAACAACGTGAAAGTAGGCCTAATCGGCAATGTGCTTGTTTCAGTACTCGGTAGAATTCAAATTCTGCCTATCTCGTCAGCCGAATGTGAGCGGGACTTCTCGTGCACGAATATAAATGTTACACCAATTGCAAATCAACTCAGTATTCATACACTTTCATCTCTTGTTTCGTGAAGGTTAATGGGTCACCACCAACACTGTTCAATCCTGCCAGTTATGTTTTAAAATAGGTATGCGATGGACGGCATGCTGCCTCAGATGCACCAACTGGCAAAAATAGTGACAAGACATCTGCGTCAATTGTTGCCTGCTCTGCATTAATGTTGGTGCGCAGGTGGAGCAGTGCTTAGCGCACTGGTCTGCCAATCCCGAGGTCCGTGGTTCAACTCCCGGCCGAGGCAGAAACTTTTCGGTTGTTTCTGCCCCAAGCGCCCCCAGTCGACTCAGCTGTGAATGAGTACATCGGGTGTTAACTCGGTGGAAGGAAAGGCGGCGAGGGAAAGGCTGGCAATCCGCCCTCATTCAGCCGTTGCCGTATATAACTGAAGGCGCTAACCCTTCGGTTCCCGACGGGTCCGCGATGGCCTATGGGTTGTACCTTTTACCTTTACCTTACCTCTGCATTAATATTAAATGATAGTTGCTTGAATTTAGTTTGCAGATTTTCAATTGACGCAAATTGCAGTTGCGCTATTACATTAATTTTATGGTCTAAATAAATTGTGTGTGACAATTTATGAAAATAATATTGAAAATTAGAGCTAAGTAATGTGCAATAAACCATGAATTTCCTATGTTACCCACATACTGCTCGACATGTTCCCCAATGTCCCTCCGACTGCCACGGGTAACAAATCGCACCCTGGTTCTCACAAATTTCGGCTAAGGTGTTCGGGGCCGTCCATAAAGTACGTCGCGATATTTTTGACTGGTTTTTACCCCTTTTCCTCTCACAAAACTCGGAACTCCTCCCCTCTTTAAGCGTCGACCATGTATTACCGATACTTAACGCAGGGTTTCTATTTAAAACATCAGGGTTTCACGTTCAATTTTCAGCAGCGAAAGAGATATTGAACTTTCGGCAATAACAGCGAATATAATTGACACCTAAAATTTAAAACAAAAACGACCTCTTTCGAACGCTTTTATCAGTTATATTTAAGGTTTCATTTAAACTAAAAGACTGACGTCTCGGTAGTTCTTAGTCCTTACCCCTAAACCTGTCACACTTTCTTAGAACCCCGCCCCCTCGAGCGTGACGTATTTTGTGGACGGCCCCTTTGACCATTTTACTCCCCCTAGAGCTCTGGAGATCAGGGCATTTATTTGAAGTGAAAACAACAAGACGATTTGCAGAACCAATGGGCTCTGATTTATGACTGTTCTAGCTGTGAAATCAATGAAATAAGCCTCTTTATTCTACTTTCATAATGCGAGATTTATCGGACCACAGTGTAGAGTCGTCACCAATAACCGTCAAATGTTGCATTGTTAATGCTGAAAGCAGAAAGCCACGAGCTATACGAGAAAAGACACAGAACCTACTGCAAACTACGTGCTTCTCGTTTAGACCAACCTAAATCGACCATTACAAACTCAACGGTCGGTCAGAGACTGGGAAATGACGTCACGTTGGAATGCAGGATCGACGCTTTTCCGCTTCGAAACTTCGCAGACTGATCACAAACAAGGATAACAATGCAAACATCATTGTGCTTATGACCCAGGAAGGCATCACAGCAGTGCATATCAAGCATTTGCTGAATAATAATTATACGTAATAAGAATAGAAAATAATATTTACAACAACAACAACAATAATGATAAGTCGATTTTAAGTGGTGTAGAAAATTTTTCCTGTGTCCAAAACCACTCTCGCTCACACATCCCTCTATTCCAGCGGTTCTCAACCTGTGGGTCGCGACCCCCAAGGGGGTCGAATGACGATTTGCCAGGGGTCGCCCGAGACCTTCAGAAATATAGGGTTGTCTCTTTTATTGTTATTGCACAAAATTTACTCATTGGTAGTTACTAGTTGTTTTACTATAATTGTCATTCGAGGATAGACATTGGAGACAATTTTTTTTCAATCAAATTCAATTCAATTGAATAATAATGATTTCGAACATTTTAATTATTCTTTTTTAGCAGTTTACATTATGAACGAAAATAATTTTTCGGTTGGGGGTCGCCACATCATGGGGAATTGAATTAAAAGGGTCGCGGCACTATAAAGGTTGAGAACCGCTGCTCTATTCCAATTTCTGTTTGTCCGCTACAGCTGCTATCTTTGATCCTACCAAAAACGCAATTCGCAGCAAAAAAGTGCTTGAATGATACACCTATTGAAATTTAGTACTTCATTATTTTTTTATTAAAATATTTTAATCACCATGAGGTCCAAGATATAACCATATATATATACTTATATATATATATACTGTATATATATATATTAGGGTGGCTCAAAAACAAAAAGTTTAAAAATTGTTTCTTCACAAGGCTGCACATGTTCACCTTGATGCTAGTAATAGATATGCCAAATTTTATGATGATCTGACGATATTTATAGGTAGCTACCAATTGCAACTTCTTGTTGTATGTATACGATAATCAGAAAACGAGCAGTTTATTACTGTCTGCCGCACTGTATTAGTGTATGCAAACCATTCAAATTACCTATAACAGCTTGATATCCAAAATAATTAAATGCAGTATCAGCCTTTCAATCAGTTTACGTAAGAGAGTCTTAGCTTCAAAATCTTGAGGATTTATGTTTGGGTAAGTGAGCATGACTGCGCTACCTTTGTAGGAATTGGAAATAATTTCCTGTGTCTGCTGACCAACTGCACCAGATATTGTTTTTGATCCTCGCTTTTTGTAAGGGTATTGTTATATGTCTGAATGAGAGCAATGCCCCATTCTGCGCAGTCATTGACAACTTTGAGAAGCTTCACGCTTTGTTTCATTTCCTGAAACATGCTGGCTTCATTCCACAAAGCTTTCATTGCTAGTGACTGATCAATGCCAGCCATTGGTGAACTTGAAGGGTCTTCTTCATTGCTCATCAAACTGAGGGAATCTTGGCAAATAGTTCCTGCAGATCACCCGCGAACAGTTTATCCTTCAATCTACACCCTTGTTTTTGAGTGAGTCGATTCTTTTTCAAAGTAGAATATGCAACGTGTAACTTCTTCAATTTCTGAATTGCAGAATCAACACGTTGCGTGGTAATCCGAGCTTTTGCCCATATTTCAAGAACAGAATTCACAGTGCGTTTTGCACTTTCTGTAACTGTTGCCCCTTGTTCAAGGTGATAACACACGAAATTTCTCAAAACTGTTCCATTTGTTGGCAGTCCAGATCCTAAAATGTCTTTGTTTGACATTCTTAGCAACCAAACGTTAGGTGAACTGCGTGTTAATGACATAGCAGAGCCTGAAAGCCGTAACGTAAGGTAGTAAGTTATTGTAAATTACTTTGCCCTGTGTGAAGACCACTGTTGTGCCCTTCCAATCTAGTAACCTATAGTACTGAGGTTTATTTTGAAATCATTCACACTCGTAGCCATTACTATCTTCTCGTCCAATTCATTCCATCTGTCGACAACTCTTGCAATAAAACTAAAAGTGCTGTTTGTGTCTCTCACAATAATTACTACAATTATTACAAGATTAGTTTAGCTAAGCTGTTGGCTGAACGAAAGCGAGATAGCTTTGCTTGGGATTATTTTACTCATGACGAGAACAAGTCGAACATTCATATTGTTCAGCTTTATGTTCTTGATTACTGTGCTACGGTCAGATATTGCGGTTATAGAATACAATTTTATATAATATCAAACTCCCAATACAAAACCTGAAGTCAATGAATTGAAGCAAAATTAGAAATTAAACTAAACATATTTAAATCAGAACTGAAATTATTTTAGAAATATTAGAACTGAAATAAAAATTATTTCTTGAAGTATAACTGAAATAGAAATGGAAATGAAACCTGAAATAAAAACAAAAACAAAAATTAACAATTATTTTTAGAACTTAAATATCACTGGATGACTGTGCAGTGTGCTATCCCAATTTAACAAGAATAAATGCCAAATAATAAAAGTATTCTCACCAGAATATGATGTGAGCAGTAGTAAACGAAGAATAAGCGGATTAATATAAAACACTAAAACTAAACATTTCTTCTGCATACTATACAGGAAGTCAATTTAAAATAAGTAAGTAAGGTAGCTCTATCATTAGCACACAATTATCTAACTGCTGTAGTGTTAAAATCTGAACATCAGGTTAATTTCGTGTGCTAAACCAGTGAAAACCGAGAAATTAAACGGTCAGCAGTAAGGAGTTGCTTCTCGTAGCGACCTTCAAATATGCACCAATATGTACAAAACCTGCCTGCACACTCTTTTTACACTGTGGGAACAAGGGCAGCCTTGTGGAGAACCTAGAATTAAGCTTTTTTTTCTTTTCCATTGTATTTTGAGCCGCCCTAATAATATATATATATATATATATATATATATATATATATATATATATAAGATATAACCTATAAGACCTATAAGATATAACCAAGATATAATTATTTAAAATTACATCTAATGTAACATCGTACGTAGGTTGTTTTTAAATGCATTTACAGTTATCATCATCATAATCATCATCATCGTCATCATCGTCATATAGTTTATTATTTCCAAATCCATCAGCAACTCAAATAATTATTACAGAGAAAATATAATATGAGCATAATAATTAACACATTTCAGTATAAATAAAGTTCTAATAAATGACTTAATTAAAAGTAAACAATCAGAAAGGTCGTAACACAATTACTCATATTAGTTCAAAACAGAGAAATAAAAAGATACCATGCGGGAAAGAATTCCCGCAAGTAGGTATCTCAGATAAAGTTTTTAAGTATAGTAAATGAAGTAAGTTAAATGACATCATGTCATCTATGGGGCTGTCCATTCATTATGTCAACAATTTTTGGGCAATTTTTGACCCCCTCTCCTCTTGTCAACAACTGTCAACTTTCAGTTACTCCCCTATAATTATGTCAAAAACTCGTGACCCCCCTCCAAGATCAATGACAGGTCCCAATAACAACGTTATTATTTTTGCGGCTTTTCCCTGTTTTGCTCATCGAGTGTCAAAATGTGGTGGTGATGACATTTTTTGCTATAACCTCTTCCCCTTCGAGAAATCCTGGCTATGCTACTGCACAAAGAAACAATGACCATTAGACAATAATTCAGTCGGGGTATTATTAAATTATTATTATTAATTCTGACAATTTCATATAGCGCAATACGCATAGCGAAGGCTAAAGTCAAGAGCGCTTTACAAGTGTCCCTAATAGGAAATGTTAAATAAACATGTTTTAAGGTTCCTGACGAACAGTTCAGGAGATATCGCCCTAGTCACGTCCGCCGGCAGCAAGTTCCAAAGTAAAGGGTTGCCCCTCGAAACAGACCGATCCCCAAATTTATCTGTCATAGGCGGGGGTGGAACCACCAATTGAGAACGGCTGCTTGATCGAAGCGAGCGCCGAGCGACGATCAGAAGACAAGAGCCGTTAAGTAATCGGGACAAGAGCCGTTAACGTCCTAAATCAGGGCAGAAAGGGTCATTTAACGGAAGGGGGTGAAAAAAAACCAGCAACGTTTCACAAAAAGGCTAAACGCAAAAATAAAAATCGGGAGCCAGTGAAGGTTTTCTCGTGATAGCGATGTCTCATGATCATTCCACCTGGCGTCGAAGATCAGACGTGCTGAAACGTTTAGCACCATCTGTGCACGCAGGTGGTAGTCGAGTAGTCATTAGTCATCTTCTAGAAATTAAACTCTTCACTTTCTCTCTGAAATTACGATTCATGAACGAGTAGATGATTGGATTGGCGACGCTGTTGAATAAGTACATGCGGTACCCGGTCATATTGTATGGTATCAGACGATATTCCATGAGAATGGTCGGAAGATATGATACGGCGAATACAAGGGTCACGACGAATAGCATTGCGGCCGTCTTCAGATTGGCCGCACGAGCAGCTGCACTTTCTTTCGATCTGGCGACCCTTCGCCGGATTGGTGGGCGGACGATCCGAGAGGGCGAATCCAGGACGACGTCGTCAGATGAAGGACTTCTCGTCGTCAACGAAGAGATAGACACTTCAACAGCAGAGGAAGTACTGTTGCTAAGACAGCTGGCGGTGATTGACTTCTGAGCGGTGCGAACGAGAGACAGGTGCGCTTTCTTCTGCAGGTGGCGACGAGTCTTTCGCTGGAGAAGAACGGATCGGTAGATGAGTATGTAAAGAACGAGAACGACGACGAAACAGAACAGATACAGAGCGGAGTGGAAATCACGTAAGGCCATCTGAGATTCCCGCCTGAAAATGAGTTCGTTCGGCCAGCAATAACCGGTGTAGATGATTTTATAACGTCTTTCTGAATGCAATGTTTCTGTCGAGCCCGAGCCCGGATTGCCCTCCGCACTGTTCTGTTTCTCGAATACGTTGAATAGAGAAGAATTGACAGCGATTTCCGATTGATAAGTGCCTGGCGTAGACTCCTTCCTGCCGTCCGTCGACCCCAAAGTTACTCCATCTTCCGACGAACCCGAGTATGCAGCTTCGTATTCATAGACATAGACGCCGAACGTCAAAGAGAGGAAGACTCCGATGGCCGAGGCAATGACTGCCATGCAGACGACAAGGAGCTTTGCCCTGGGCACGGTCATGACACTCTTGAACGGATGACAGATGCAGAAGTAGCGATCGATTGCTATAGCGTCCATGACAAAAGCCGAGAAGAGAAGGTTGGCAATGAACAGAATTATGCCAATCTTGCAGATGAAATCGAAACGAACCTCGAAATAAACATTTAACAAGAAGACAATGAACGGAATGACGATGAGACAAGTGATAAAGTCGATGAAAGCCAGGGTCAGGATGAAGAATGTAGATACAGCCTTATCTTTCTTGCGGTTAAAGACGTAGATAACGACTGCGTTACCCGCTGTACCGATTAAAGCAAAAAAGACCAAGATGGCCGATATCAAGTAGAGTTCGTTAA
The DNA here is from genome assembly GCA_018105865.1 of Metaphire vulgaris. Taxonomy (NCBI): domain Eukaryota; kingdom Metazoa; phylum Annelida; class Clitellata; order Crassiclitellata; family Megascolecidae; genus Metaphire; species Metaphire vulgaris. The sequence continues at coordinate 4,817,372 of CM030852.1, forward strand.
AGAGCGACGATTCTGTTCCGTCTGAGGAAGTTGTTGTAAAGTCACCAGAAACGGTTGTCTCCATTCTTTCACTCTACGTTAAAAAGCTGTAATTCCAATTTAAAACTCGGAATAACTACAGAAGACGAACTTCGCTTTCGAACCAGTTCGCGACAGATTGGTGGTTTGACGCTTCGTTCAAAAGTTGAAGAGAGTACAAATGTATTTACATTTGAACTCCGTTATAACTTTCGTAGCTGGTCTGTAATATTTAGTACGCAATGTCCGAAATACAATATCGTCCAATACCGTGCCTTATCGCAAGAAACTGTTCATTGCGGTACGAATACCCTATAACCGAATGCGTTATAGCATAGTTCTGCTGTATGCATAGTAGCAAAATAAATGCGCTCTACTGTGTGAGAGTAACAAAGGATGCCTTGTGCCTATACAGCATGCGCAACCTTTTATTAACTAAACTTTTACGTTTTCGATTGCCAATGACTTCTTTATTTAAAGCTCGGCCCTAGAGGGATTTCGTGGCAGATTTAAGTTTCCTAGTTATATTTAGCAACACTGCTTATATTATTTTAAATGTTGGTTTTCTAGCCGGTGGATATGTCGGATGAATCCTGTTAAAGAATGAGAAGCATTGACTCTTTATCCATTGATACAGCGTTAGGTTCACTTGCATAATAATTATTCTTGTTTTCATACTTTGGTAATCTTTCCATGACAGTAAACCAGATGCTTCGGCGTCATTTTTACGGAAATACTGAATTAAACTATATTTTGAGATCCGAAATCGGAAATCTGAATACACTTAAGTTTTCTAAGCTGCTCCTATAAGACTAGGGGTTTTGGGATAGCGACGTGAACTCTCCAATGGGTTCGAACCACAGACGAAAAAAATTGTCCCTCTCTTTTCCCTGCCCACTCCTCTCGCATTTCCCCACCACCTTTTCTAATCTCATCCTTCCCTATGCCCCTCTCTTCTCTTGTCCTCTCCTTTCATGCCTTCCTTATTTGGATGAATCACTAATTGGAAGTTTTGTGTATTTCCCCAGCGTTTTGACTATTTCCCACTAAATTGCAGTTGACTCAGCCTTCACTAATCTGATGGGTTGGGTTGGGTTCTAAAAAATGGACCCATGTCCATCTCTGAATTGCAGTGGTAAATTGAGCAGCGATGGGAAATTTGAGAGGAATTGACTGGCCACTGTCCGCCGATGGCTGATGACCACAAAACCTGGTATCAGCATCGGACAATGCGGGCAGTGAACTTATGGGTGAACCTTTACCTTACCCAGTATTTGCAATGACAATCAACGAGTCGCAAAACCTAACATCTGAACGTGAGAAATACATGATATATTTACGCAAAACTGATTAAATCGGTTCCTACATTATAATACAAATACGAGGTCGTGAGGGCAGAAAACGCGAAGAAATAACTCTTTAACGAGATATAATATAACATTTAAAGTGGTTTATATATATATATATATGTATATATATAAGTATATATATATATATATATATATATATATATATATATATAGAGTAGAGAGAGAGAGAGAGAGAGAGAGAGAGAGGTTTAAAGTGTAACCCAATGACCCAGTGTTTTATTCATACCTCAGGCCTTTGGGAGGGGAGAATTGACTTGGCAGGAGGGAAAAAGACACAGTACAATGCAAAAATGTGTCAGTGCTGGAATTTGGGGATTTTGTGGTTTTGGAGGGGAAAATCTCTCCATAGCAGGCCTGGATAAAGCAATGGTGCAACCAGTGGATTGTCGTTCTGTCGCCGCTGTTGTGAAAATCCTGTATTATATTTTTATAGCAAATGAAATGTCGCTGTGCGTGAGATGAAGAACTGGTTGAACCTTCAGCATATTTTAATGCTCATTATAGAAACTGATTCTGTTGTTGATTACTCCCGGTGGCGTAGCCAAGGGGGCGGAGGTTGGGGGCTAAGCTTACTTGGCTGCCGACGGAAAATAATTTTAATGTGTTTCCATACATTTTTAAAAATTTTCGGACGCGGTTCTGCGGGTCAAAATCCCCCCATTGGCTGCCGACCGAAAATTTCTAAGGGCGAAAAAGTTGACGAACGGTTTTTTCTTGTCAGCACTTGCAAATGAGCAAATACAAGAAGGAAAGATGAGGATGACCTTTTTTTTGCTTGTCAAGATTTTCGAAGTTGGTTACGATCAAACCAACCCCCTTCCGGAAATCCTGGCTACGCCACTGGTTACTCCTATTCTCTGCTTCTTTACTTCAAACACGCTAACTCCTAAGGAGGAGAAATTCCAAACTTTAATTTAAAATCCGACGTTGACCAAACGATGACGTGATTCTGTCGTCAAACCGACAATTATTTATGGTGCGCTACGACACCTAGCGTCACGATCAAACAGCACGGTTCTATCCGTCATGTCCGGCTGGCTGGCTGGGAGAAGCTGCGTAACGAGTGTTGACACGGGGACGTGCCGAGGTTAATGCGTGTCCTATAGTAAGCAACGACTTCGAGAATGGAAAAGGTACATTAATTATGAAAATTGCCGAAAATGATTTACGTTGACGTGACCGAAGGACGTTCGCTGGAAAGGAACTGGCAGAAATCATGCCCAGACGACCAGACCAGGAAACATTCCATCGTCTGCCGTCGACAGGTGGCATCGACCTTAGTTTATGATGACGATGATGATGATGATGATGATGATGATGATGCAATGATGGTGGTGATGATGATGATGATGACGGTTATGGTGATGATGGTGATGATTATGATGAAGATGATGATGACGATTATGATGATGATGATGGAGATGATGATGATGACGACGATTATGGTGATGACGACGATTATGGTGATGATGATGATGGTGATGATGATGATGATGATGACGATTATGGTGATGATGATAATGATGGTGATGATGATGATGATGATGATGATCAAAGTCGAAGGTAATCCCCCAATGGAGTGAGGAGCATCCGAAATCAACTGTCAGACTCAGTGGTGTAGCCAGGATTTCCGGAAGGGGGGTTTGGTATTGATCGTAACAAACTTCAAAAATTTTGACAAGCAATAAAAGTCGTTACCTTACGCCTTTATATTCTATAGCGCTTAGACATTTTCGGTCGACAGCCCAGGGCGGTTGACGCCCAAAACCGCGCCAGAAAATAAAAAATGTATGGAGACACACACAAACAAATTTGCATCGTCGGCAGCCAAGGGGGTTTTAACCCTAATCCCCCTTGGCTACGCCACTGATCAGGCTCACCCACTTGATATAGAAAATTTGGGGATTGGGAGCAATCTGTCAACGCATTGAAAAATCAAAATCGACCTTTCGTTGAGAAAAGACCAAAAACACCGCTGTATAACCCAGCCTCTAACTAACGCGTCAATGTATTGAGATTAATACTGCGTGACCAATACCACGGAGCGTATTTGTTGTAGACACCAGGGATATTTTTGCACCCCCTAATATCTCACAACACCCCCCCAATTTTAGACCGACACCCCAATACCCCCAATCTGAGCCTGGGATGACCTTTTTGTTTGTCAGACTTTTTGGGATCCCCGAAATATACCGACACCCCCACAAAAAAATGATAATCCTAGAAATGATCCCGTCGTAGACGGAAGCACGTTGTCTGAATCCAGAAAGAAGTTGTTGCAATTTTTAGACTTGGACGGTGGGGGTAAAATGAACCCCCCCATCGTAGCCCCCATCATTCATTCAATTTGCATTAGAAGAGGCAACATTGCTCAAACATTTTAAATGTGTCCGGTTGTCAGAATAGCTTTGCACCTACAACGGCTCTTACTAGATTTCACGGGCGTTATGTTCTCACAAATTTCGGCTAAGGTGTTAGGGGCCGTTCATAAAGTACGTCGCGCTATTTTTGACTGTTTTTGCCCCTTTTCCTGTAACAACCTGTCACAGATCTCTGACACCCGCCCCCTTAAAGCGTCGTCTATGAATTACGCAGTGGCGGCTCCACCGGGGGACCAGAGGGCCCGTGCCCCCTATTGAGTTCCTGGCCCCCCTGTGGCCCCCCAGTTGGGACCCTATACTTAATGCTACATACATTAAACAACAAATGGTTGGCCCCATGATTATAAGTTGCCACCCTAACGGCCCCCCACTTGCCAAACCCTAGAGCCGCCACTGGAATTACGCAACGCAGGTTTTCTATTTAAATTATAAGACTTTCTCTTTCAATTTTCAGCAGCGTAAGAGATATTCAACTTCCGGTAAAAAATAATGAATATAACTGGCAATTAAAATGTAAAACAAAAACGTCCTGTTTCAAACGCTTTTATCCGCTATATTTAAGATTTCACTTAAACTGAATGTGTGACGTCACGGTAGTCCTTACTCCCTACCACTGTCACACTTTCTTAGAGACCCCAGCCTCCTCGAACGTGACGTATTTTGTGGACGGTCCCTTCGACCATATTACGCCCCCTAGAAAACGATTTGCAGAACCAATGGGCGCTGATTATATATATATATATATATATATATATATATATATATATATATATATATATAGTATACTGTATATATATATAGTATACTGTATATATATATATACTCATAGTCATATCCACAATTTCATTAACATATACAGTGTATTTTGTCTATATCCATATTCATATCCACATTAGCATCTACATTAACAACTATATATTAGTTATATCTATACTAGCTGTTTACCCGTCAAAAATGACGGGGGGAGAATGATGTTTTACCAGCCGATCTTTTGCAAATGTTATTGAATTTTTTCGAAATGAATATTATTGTCCTTAATTACAATGCCGGGCAGTAGTTAACTACAAGTAGGTAACTACTTGTAGTTTAACTACACTTTTAGTAGTTACAGAGTAGTTACGTGTGAAAAAGTAGTTAACTACAAGTAGTTTAACTACTTTCTAAGTTATCAAGTAAAGTAGTTCTATCAACTACTTTTGTTAAAACATTATTTGCCGCTTAAACCCGCTTTTGCCAACAATGCTGACGCCAGGCTTCTCGGTGAGCTCTTCGATGAGACTCTGTCGTGTAGCGGGCACATCGTCGATTTAACTCATGCCTGCCCTTGTTGCCCTTTTAACCTACCAGTAATATAATATTCTATTCCTGATTTCCGGTCTCATACTTACACAACTTTTAGTAGTACCAAAAATACAGGTTCGTGGTGTTTACTGAGGAGATATAATTAATAATAGTAATAAAAGTTAACAGAATTAACAGATTAATTCTTAATAACTCATAGATATCATTAAATATGAATAGTCAATTAGTCAAAAGCTATTTCGTGAACCCACGTAAAAAGAGTGAGCGCAGTGATGATAAAAACTTCATTGCCGACTGTGGTACATGTAAGAACTGAGTAATCATTCATTACATTAATTACATTCAGAACTGCTGCAGAAGCAGCTTATATTGATAGAATTGATGTTCGTGTTGACAGTGTTTGTGTGGTGTTTAAAAATAAAGACATTGAACAATGGATATTTTTATTTGAGCGTTGCAGGGTCAAAAGTAGTTGCAAAGTAGTTAACTACTGCAATTAGTTAATAACTACTTTGTGGAAAAAGTAGTTAACTAGTAGTTACAACTATATTTTTATCAAGTAGTTCACTACAGTAGTTGAACTACTTTCACAGTAGTTGGTGCCCAGCATTGCTTAATTAATTCGCCGCCTTTCTGTCAACCGAATTAACGTCCATTCATTATTCATAGATGAGGGCGCTTGGTACAAAAACAAAAAAGTGTTGATAAATAATTTTTCAACTGTTTGATCGAAAACTGTAATAAATAACAACACGAATTCTAGCTGTTTATCTGAACCGTTGTTACCATGGCAACCGGTGCGTTCTAACAGATCAAACGTAATTGGGACCTTAAGTCCGTTTTTACGATTCTCTTTCTTCGTCTGACCGACCGGTTTCTATGGCGACTGTGCAGAACTAGCTAGCTAGCGGCGTTTCAAAAATGTCCTCTGACCGTACAGGGGAAGTGTGGGATGGGGGGCCGGGGTAGTATACTAAGCAAGACGGCGGGAAAAGTTCTCTAGCGCCGCCTGCCGCCTGCCGCGGGCGGGGCCACTTGTTTAGTACTTCCGGTCGGTGCCGGAAGCGCCGAGCGATTAAGAATGGCAGATTGAGATATCAATATTATTCCAGCGACGCAGTTTATTATGGGAAGGGGCGACGTCCTTCCGCCGGCTTCGTATTGGGAGAGCTTCTGGGTGCGCCGCTCACACGGCTGGCGATATGGAACCGAATATTTAAAGGGGCCTGAAACTCAAAAAACTGCACGATATACAGGGTGACGCAAAAAACCGAACGGTACTTTCCCATTATCCGGACCCCAGTGAAGAGATACTAAGAAATGCTTAGGGTTAGGGTGGCGGTTAGGGTTAGGGTTAGTGTTAGGGTGAGGGTTAGGGTTAGGGTTATGGTTAGACTAAAACTCTAACACTCACCCTAACCCTCACCCTAACCCTAACCCTAATATCTCTTCATTGGGGTCCGGATAACGGGAAAGTACCAACCGGACTAGTCACATGTAGGTTTGCTTTTAATATAGTCCGGTTTTTTGCGCCACCCTGTATATAGGCCTACTATTATACACTTATCCAGAGATGGTCGTGTGTCCATATTTTAGAGCCCAAACCATCAAATCTCCAACTTAACCCAACCCATGCCGGCAATAGGGCTACTTGACCCAACCCACCGAATACATTGCAATTTCCAAAACCATGACTTATTTTCTGACCCAAACCAGGTTACAGAATCCATCATAAATATGAACGAGTCTGACCCAACGCAACCCAACCCGTGGATTAACTCACGGGTGAGTGCCATCTTCTGTCCACCATTGACATGTTAGCGTTGTCAAAGCGCTTTTGAGTTTGGTACTTAACCATGTTACAGCGCTATATAAATAATTGTCTTAGTAGTAGTAGTAGTAATAATAATAATAATAATAATAATAATAATAATAATAATAATAATAATAACTCAACTCATGCGGTCATCTTCTTGATACGGACGCGTATTTAAACGAGCACAACAGTGACAACACACACACACACACACACACACACACACACAACCTCCACAGCGTCACTTCTCTTACATCTCATTCAATTTTGAGGACGCGTCACTCATCGGCTTTTGAGTTACACGCAAGTCTGTGAACGCCTACTTTGTGTCATGCAATCCCAAAGCGAGTGACACTACACCAGCTTGACAGTAACTTATACTGCATGCAACGCAGTGTTGCCGTTTTTAATTTTTTAAACCAGTGACTAATTTTCGTCAACGCCCTCAGAATCTCAACATCATCAATTTTACGTTTCTATAGTTTTTTCTGTGTTTTTTTCGTTACCGTCTAAGATTTTATAAAGTGTCTAGTGACAGCACTTGTCCTGCATCTCCTGGAATCGCCAAATTGCACGACAAAGACACAGGGGAAGTTAAAGAACCGACTCGCAGCCTTCAACAAGCTTTCATCTTGAATAACATTATCAAAGTATTAATACTCTATAGCATTGTTTCAACAAGACTAGAGGCCTTTGAAATGTGGATATGGAGAAAAATGGAGAAGATCAGCTGGACAGAACATAAGACAAACGAGGAAGTGCTGAAACAGGTGGAGGAAAAGAAAGAGATGATCAACACAATAAGAAAAAGACAGAAGACCTGCATGGATGGGACATATAATGAGAGGAGGCTCACTCCTAAGGGAAATAATAGAAGGACAACTAGAGGGGGGAATGGACCAAAGGAAGACCACGAGAGATGCTACTTGACTGGATGATGGAAAAGGACTATAAAGACTTAAAGGAGAAAGCTATGAACAGGAATGAATGGCGAAATTGGAATACGAAACCTGCCTAAGGGCAGAAAGCCGCAGAATACTACGAAGAAGCATTGTTTCATTGGTGAACGTAAAGAAAACCTTTCAGACGTTAGGAAAGGAGTTGTGGAGTCGTCATCGAAGGAGTCTGTCGTGAGCTTTTATCTCCTGATCAAATAGCCACGAACGGTCGAACGCCGGAGCATGAATAAGTCTTTGGAACGTCATGAGCGTCACGTGATCTTCGAGGGAGAAAGATAAAAACGGAAATTAGAGGACGAAAGAGTGGTGATTTATGAAATTTATTGCAAAAAAGAAATTGCCGACGTCGATTTATCCTGACCCCCTCCCCTGTCAACAGGGATCAAACTTTTTCAAATCCTCCTCTGCATAGCCCCTCCCAATATTTTGTTGACGTAATTAATGGACAGCCCCTGTTGTCATTTCATGAGCCAATGGAAAGACGCTGCACAGGGCGGTTGTATGTAAGAGTCGGACCATATGGGGGTGGGGGTAGGGTGGGAAAAGAGTTTCTATTAGTTTCAGTATGCTAAATAAATTAGTGATGTAAGTTTGGCAGACATAATCAAAAGTCCCCGCGCCGAGGTACTTGATGCAATGAGCTCGTTGTATTTTTAAACATCGTTCCGGAAGCGCATTCTTATCACAAGAACCTGGGGCGGGGGTTTCTGTGCATTCCCACTGAAAAAGCACCGGTGAACTGTAAGGAATGGGTCTATCACTCCCCACAGTGTGGGAATTACAGCTCATAATGCACTTATCGTATAAGTAAACATAAGAAATACGGCGATTAATCATTCTATTCTATTCTACTCTATTCTACTCTATTCTACTCTATTCTACTCTATTCTATTCTATTCTATTCTATTCTACTATTCTATTCTATTCTATTCTATTCTATTCTATTCTATTCTATTCTATTCATTCTATTCTATCTAGGGACTATTCTATTCTATTCTATTCTATTCGATTCTATTCTATTCTATGCATGACGATTTATAGGTCGGTCGACGAGGCCAAAAACTAAAGCGCTTTACAGTCAAAAGTGTACGAGGACAAGTCTTAACTTACCTAGAAGGCGGCGTGTCGAGGTCACATCGTCCGGAAGCGCATTCCACAAGACATGGGGTGGGTTCCCGTGCGACACGAGCTTCACTGTCCTCAACGGAGGAGGGACATACAGTATAGGGACCGACTGCTGGATCGACGGTGCAGGAGCCGGTCGGTCTGATCCCGCCTTCGCACCAGAGTCGACAAGTACTCCGGGCAGGCGGTGTGTCGTACAGCAGCGTCAGAACTAGTTATCTTGTATTGACGAAGGGGTCTTATAATGCAGGGGTCGGCAACCTACGGCACGCGTGCCAAACGTGGCACGTGTAGCGATTTTCAGTGGCACCCGTTTATTAATGTCCTGCTCTTTACTTCCGAAATAATGCAATTAATTCAAGACCAAATTTCATTTTTATAATATTTGTTGCACACACGAGTAGGCCTACTTACACGTCTTATAAAAGGGCGTATAACCTTATATATTTAATAATATAATATATAAAATATGGTAAAGTTGATTGGTTGTTGGCAAGCTGAAGGGTAGGTGGATGGGTTGTTGACATGCTGAATGAATTAGAAATCCAACTTTGGCACATTATTGCCAAAAGGTTGACGACGTTATAATGAATGAAATCCTGGTTTGTGCTATTCTGAAGTTATGTGATGGAAATACGTCAAGACATATTATTATTATTATTATTTCGAATTTTCTATTTTGATTCTCGGTCGCCTACTAGAAGAAGCGGACATACATGAAGACATATAGACATGCTGCACATGGATATTTTACAACCCCTAACACCCACCCAACACCCTCCCCAATTTGAGGTCGACACCCCACCCCCAAATTTGGTAATGTGACAATGGTATGTATACAAAATGTATATTAATTAGGCTTGGACACCCCCCCAAATGGAGAAGGACACCCCCCACCTATTATCCTCGGATGACCTTTTTTGCTTGTCAGAGGTTTTTGAGACTTTTTCTTTTTAAGAATTTTCGGTTGTTTTGGGACTTGATAACGTTTTTGTCTTGTCAGCCTTTTTGGCAGAGAATTTAAAATTCCGACAAGATTTTCCTGACACCCCGAATTCAAAATCCTAGACACCCCAAATTCAAAATCCTAGAAATAACACTGGACATGCAGACATGCTGGTGGGCAGGGAGATAGCGATAGTAGAATCAGAGGCGTTACTAGAGTTCGCTCGCAGTGCAGGATAATACTAATCCAATACCTATACCTAATACCCAACAGTGGCGGCTCTAGGATTTGGTGTGGGGTGGCAACTTCTAATCATGGGGAGCCAACCAAACTATGTAGCATTAAAAAAATTGCACCATCTATTGGCCTTGAGTCACTCCTACCCAATCATTGAATTCATGCTGAACAACATTTCAATGATCGTTGATTGTTTAAAAACCTGACGCTTACACGTATTTTTTTGGAACGTTAAAAACGTTTTGCGCACGCCTCAGGCTGCGTTGGTGTTACCAATGCAACGTCGTCGCAGTGCCCAGCCCTCTGACCAATGGGACTAAACCGTGTTAAACTACGATTCTACGAACAATTGTTATATCGTCGTATCGAACATCGTCCACCAACCATCGCGAAAAGACTAAACGGTCTAAACCGTCTACCAATAGTTTTCAGAATGAAGGTAACAGAGAGATTTACAGATAAGGATTTAAATTATAGAAGATAAAATCGCATTATCGCATTATACCCTCCCCCTCAACCCCACATTCAAATTCCTGACTACGCCTCTGAGTGGGACATGCACCCTTTTCCAAGCGATGACCACTGAGTAGAAGAGTAGAGGGAAATGGTACGATTCTAATTCTGCAGCGGGAGTGAGTGTGGGGGAGGGTTGGGGAGAGGAGTGGCGTAGCCACGGGGGGTTTGGGAGTTAAACCCCCCTTGGACGGCAAAAAATTTTTTTATGTATTTCCATGCAATTTTTATTTTTTGAGGCAATTTTTGGCAATTTTTGGGTGAAAACTCCCCTTGGCGGCTATTGACGAAATTTTTTTCAAAACCCCCCTTCCGGAAATCCTGGCTACGCCACTGGGGTGGAGGGTCAGCGTCTACAAAGAAGCCATTTCATTTTCTGTCTGAAGTTCCGGTTCATGAACGAGTAGATGACCGGATTGGCGACGTTGTTGGCGAAGTACATGTAGAAGACCGTCATGCTGTACGGTATCAGTCCGTGCGCCATCAAGAACGCCGGAAGGAACGTTACGATGAAGACCAGGGTGACGACGAACAGAACGCCGGCCGTCTTCAGATTCGCCATCCGGGCGGCCGCTCTCTGACCGGGCAGCGGGCTCGTCTGGTACGAGAACTGACCTGCACGAGACGGAGAGTCTGGCGGGGGGTTGGGGGCGTCGTACGTCTTCTTGGCCGCGGCCGGGGTCCTCTCGCGACGGTGTCCTCGGGCGCCAGGCGACCTCTCGGGGCCGGGAACCAGAGGCAGGTGCGCGCTCTTCTGGCGCTGGCGCCGCGCCCTTCGTTCGAGCACCGACCGGTAGATGAGTACGTAGAGGACGACGACGCTGACGAAGCAGGACAGGTAGACGGCGGCGTAGAGCTTCTGGAACGCCATTCGGAACTGACCGCTTACGATGTCGTCCCTCTCGGCGCACTGACCGGTGTTGACGAGGAGGAGGAGGGGGAGGGCGGACGGTGTTTGGGTCGACCCGTGGACGACGACGACGACCACCGAATTGGTCCATTTGGTCGCCGTCAGGTCGTCGCGTCCGGTGAGGTCGACCTCCGATAGATATGCGAAGGGCGAAGGTGCCTTAGACGTGGCGTCGTTGCTGACGTTTCCGGCGTATCCCGTGCTGTCCTTCCGGCGGGCGGTTTCCAGGCGCGTTTGCCATAGACGCCGTACATCATGGAGACGCAGACGCCGATGGCGGCGGCGAGCGTTGCCATGACGACGACCAGAACCCTGGCCCTCGACACGGTGACGACGCGCCGGAACGGATGACAGATGCAGAAGTAGCGATCGATCGCTATGGCAACCATGATCAGAGCCGAGAAGGGAATGTTCGAGGTGATGAGAAACTGATAGAACTTGCAGACGACGTCATACTGGACGGCGAATCGAACGTTTTCCATGAAGATCGTGTAGGGAATGACGAAGAGGCACGTGGCGAAGTCCACGAAGGCCAAGGTCAGGATGAAGAACGTCGAAACGGACTTATCTTTCTTGCTTTTGAATACGTAGATGACGATTGCGTTACCAGCTGTACCGATGACGGCGAGGGAGGCCAAGATGGCCGACACCTGGTAGAGCTCGACGTCGTCATAATAGACGGACGCTTCCGTTCTGTTCGAGGGATTTGCTGTGACGTCACCGGAAACGGTTGGTTCCGCTTCTTCTTCTTCTTCCAACGTCAGACGTAGAGAGGGAAACGTGTCTCGCCGTTTCACTTTCATCGTTTTGCGCTAAAATTAAACAAGGCAGAAAATCAAACAGAAAATTTGGAAAACAAGATTCAACGTTACACGACACAGTCCAGCGAACGTTTCAAAGCGGCTTAACAACTGGATATGCTTACTAACTAAACTGGAATTCAAGGAATTTATGCAGTATTAGTATTACACTGTAGTAGTTGTAT